>OMNN01027499.1:3781-63523 GCA_900302755.1 Chromis chromis
CAAAAAGAGTGTAAAAAAAAAAAAAAAAAAAAAAAAAAAAAAAAAGTCTTGATGTGGTTTTTATGTACAATTTTGGCCTGTTTTTTTTTTTTATTATTATTTTTTACAACATGTAAATTAATTCTTTATTTGGGCAGTTTTAGTAGATATCTGTAATTTAATAAACAGGGAATAACAGTTAAAAATTATTTACCATTCTTAAATTCTTAATATGTCAATTTCCTTTCATATAACGTCAAATTTCTGTAAAACTATATTTTTTGCTCATTTTAATACTGTAAAAAATATCGTAATTTGATGGTCAAATGTTGTAAAAGAACAGAAACACTGAGTTTTGATGTGGTTTTAGGGTTACGATGTAAAACAACCCCTTTTCTCTGTTGATTTTACTAGTTAATATCTGTAATTTAACAAAACAGGAAAAACCTTCAAATAACAGTAAATTGCAATTTAAAGTCAAGTAGTTTAAAGGTGGAGTCAGCAGTCTAAACAAATGTATTTTTTGTCAAATTCAGTGAATATTTCTGCCCACTAGCTGTCTGTGTGCACTGAAAAACAAACTGGTGTTCGTACATAAACCTGGCTCTGTAAATGGGAACACAACACTACTGACACTGTCCCTGTACATGCTTGAGCTCGTGCACAGGACGGGAGTAAAGGGAAGGGAGATGGGGGTAGAGGGGCAATGAGAGAGAGGGAAGATAAATCTGATACATGCTAACTATCTGAATACGCTAACGAGCTAAATATCAACAATATTTTTCTTAAGATTTCAAACTCCATCGTTAAAAATGTAACTATTAGGGCTGCAAATAATTATTGTCATTGAAGAAATGAACCGGTTATGAAAATAGTTGCGGATAAATATTCCCGTGTAGTTTAATGACCATGTATGTGTCAGTAATTCTGGAAAGACAACATTTAAGCGTACACCTAAAATTTGTTTGTCATTTAAGATAAATAAAATACCCACACTCTATTACACCTAATTATTAAACTGCAATAGATCAGGTACATTCAGCAGGGGGCGCCATCATGGCAACACAGATGGTGGACACTAAGTAATAATAACCATTCCTCTTTTAATAACTTGGTAAGATTAGTCAAGCAGAATGTTCCATCATTAAAGAAAACATTTTGCTGTTCAACATTAAAAACATCTGAATAAAACAAAAGCTTCACATGTTTATTCAAGTAGCAGATTAAGAATCAAATGGTACACACTTCCGAAGCTGCCTCTCTGCTGGATTCCACAAATCTTAATGAATATTAATGCTAACGCGCCGTTCCTGTGACTCACATCCTTAAAAGGCTGTTGCTGATGTATTTCTGAATTTGAATGAATAAGAAATCACTGAGCAGCGCAGAATTAGCATCCAACTGTGTTAAGATATTACAGTGTGATACAGTGAATGAACTGAAAATAATTTAAAAACACTGGCAAACAGGATGCTCAACATTAGCAAACCAAACACAGCAAAACTGTTTTATTACCTAATATAGGCTTATAGTCAAGATCAGTCAATAGAGTGTGTCCCTTCATTAAATTGTTTTAATTTCAGTCAAATGCTTCACTTCATTTTAAAATCTTGGCAACATCTTGGTACTAGCCTTCATTAGGCACTCAAAAGTCCTCCACAGAAGAAACAGCACAGCAGATTATAGACTGTCCTGCTATGTGCAGGACGTGTGTCAAGTCAAACCACCTGCATTCCTTGTTGCTGAGCAGCATCCTGTAGCTGCAGCATGACAGAGTCCTCCCCTCCCTGTGTCAAACCTCCAGTGAGGACGTACAACATGCCCTCCTCCTGACCGCCCTCCTCAGTGCTGATGCTCGGCTCCTCAGTCCTCTGCTCTTCCAGCAGAACCCCTCTCAGTTCTACCTGTACTTCAGATTGAGCTGCCCCTGCAGATTCTTCCTCCATCTCCTGACCTTCAGTCTGACCACCATCGTCGTCGTCCTCCGCCGGCCTGTTTTGTCTTTCCCTCATCAACTGCTCGGTCAGTTCCACACTCTCGTAGCGAATCAGCTGCAGTCGCAAGAAACCATCTTCGTGTTCTTTGTACCTGACGGAGTGATGAGAGTCCATCAGTGCTGCAATACTCAACACCATAAAATCAAGCATTACTTAATTTGTGTCAACGCAACACCTACCTGAACCTGGGGTGTCCAGAGGGCCACTTGAACTGGTGCTTTTTGTGCAGATGGACAGTTAGGTTGTTGCCCCTGGTGAAACACTGGCCACACACATGGCACTTGTAGCGAGCTACGAAACTCCCCTGATTATGAGGAGGAAGCATTAGAGAGCCATTAATAAACTAAACTAAAACCTTCTATCTGAGTGCAAGTCGGCAGGTATTTAAAAATCACCTCATGCTCTCTTTTGTGGTGAGTCTTCATGGTGCCAAGAGTGCGAGAGGTGAAGCCGCAGCCGGCAACGTCACAGTGGAAAGCCGGCTCGCTGCTGTGAGTATCCAGGTGTTTGCGCAAGTCGATGAGATTCTTACAGCTACAAAAACAGAACAAAGAAAACCATCAGTGTTCGTTCAACAGCTTCAACTTGATTTGTATTATTGCAGCTTCACATGCTGTGATACCTGTATTCGCAGTAGTCACAGCTGTATGGTTTCTCATTACTGTGGCGAAACTTGATATGGCTGCGCAGTGAGGAGGGTGATGGGCAAGTCATGTCACACAATGGACATTTGTAGTGGCTCACTGTTCCAACAAGAAAAAGACGAATGAGTGTAGAGATTGAATTATCTAAATATATCTAATAACACTGCAGAGCTGTTTGCTGTCAACAGGATTCCTTCACTCACTTACAGAAAAGTGTATCACATTTTCAACTGCTCAAAAATAGACATCACAAAAGCCTATTTTTACTTCTGGTTGTGTCGAGCCAAGAAATACTTGTGAAATAATTTATTTCATGCAATGTGCAACCAGCAATGTGTATTGCTTACAGGATGCAGGGGTCTAGAGAGCTGAGGTTAAATGTTGTTTATTGATGTTTACGTGCAGAAACTCAGTTGGCAATGTGTGTAAAGATGTAATAGTGCATTCTTATGCTCTTTTGATAGAACTTTAGTTAAATCTACATTATAGTCATTTTCATTTACTCATATTTCTATTTCTGTTCGGTAAAGGTTGGAACTAATTTAAAAAATATGCTCACAGTTTAGAAATATGCTACTATGTTAACCACAGTTGCTGCAAAATAAATCCTTACTTTACCATCACTACATTTTATGACAAAATAAGGAGAAACAGATTAATGACAGCAGATTTGCGATGACACTGGCTAAAGCAACATTTAAAATGAGACTATGGCAGAGAGCTTTAGAGGCATGGAGGGTTGGCATATTTAAGTACAGCCACAAAGCCTCTATATTAACTTCAGAAACATATTAAATATCCTGTGAAACACAGAGAATGTCAACAAAATGTTTCCAATGGAGACAAGATAAATGAGCCGAAGCTCAGTGGGATCCTGTGTCTAGAACAGGAAATGACTTGCAATACTGATAGCATGATGAGGGAAGCACTGACCGTGAGTCCTCATGTGGTCTCTCAGTAGTCTTTCTGTTGCAAAGCGTTTGGAGCAGTGAGAACACTGGAACCTCTGACCTGCAGCACACATGCAAACACACAAAGCAAGAAAAAAAAACTGAAAACTTAATAAAGGAGCAAACATAGTTATTAGTCTTCTTGTCAATATTCTGACAGGGTTTACCTTCCATGGCGCTCTGTCGTATGATGTGGTCAAACAGCTTAGTGTTGTTGGCGTACATCCCTCCACAACCTGGACACGCCACGACCTTCTCCTGGGTGTGGCTGCGCAGGTGCTCCCGCAGCTTAGGACGCCCTTTAGCTGTGGCTTCACAATCTGAAAAGTGACACACAGACCTTAGACTGAATAATCCCACACCCTTAGCAATGCATAGATGATGTACGTCATCATGTTAAACAACGTACCCTTCCATCCACAGCGTATTGGCAATTCACAGTCTCCTGTAGGTATATCTATGCACTGGCTGTGCATCTCCACATGGCGGTAGAACCACTCTGGGTTTTCATACGGCGGTTGCTTTAACAAATGTGCATAGAAATATTTTGAGGTTAAGAAGAAAAGGGTTACATTTTGTTTCACAGGCACTTAAATGGTAAAAATACTGCACTTGTCTCAGCTGTGTGCACTTAAAAGTTCCAAGTCACTGTCCTCTAGCTGCTCTGCATGTGGTATAATTTACCACTCAGTCTCACAAACTATTATCTCCTGTCTTTACAGTATATTAAGTGAAATAATTAAATAATGGCAAGAGGCTGGTATTTATTGCTGCCTTGTTTCACAGATGGAGACAGCTAAGAGATGGCTTTCCATACAATGCAAACTTGCACACACTCAGTATTATACCTGCATGTTCTGTAATTAGATGGTCAAACACAGCACCAGCAGAACCACCAGGCATCTTTCAGTCTTACCTCACAATCCTCCCACAGGCAGATAAAATTGTCTGGGATTTCAGGGATGATGTTGCGGTTATGGTAGGCGATGGAGCAGCTGCCAATTTCTGGCTGTGCATTGAGGACCTGCTGACCCAACTGCTTCAGCTTAGTGTGATAACAGTGAAAGAACAGATGTCGTCGCAGTTCTTCAGACCCCTCAACAGAGCAGAAGCCACAGTCTCTCCAGAGACAGTTTTTCTCCCCTTGGAACAAAAAAACAGAGACATAGCATCAGGAGACATCACTCTTTCTGGGCTATACACTGCATCAATACTTACTAATTAATTGATTTAAAGCAGGAGAGCACATTAGATGTAAATAAAGATACATTAAGTCATCAAATTTAAGATATGGTTGCAAAACGTTTGTGATAAATGACTGGTTGACGTCTAAAACCATGAAAACACCAGCATACACTTCCTCTCTGGTGGTAATCTGACAGGCCTGGCAAGATAAGTTTTAAAGTCAAGCTTCAGTTCAAGATTTAGGACTACATTTAAAACATGCACTTCTGGATATTTCACATTGCTGAGCATAAATGGAAATGTAATGACCTTAAGTAGCGCAAAGGTACATGCAAGGTGTAGCTGTATGTAAACATGTGTAAACATGTGTAGGTTCAGTATGTAAATACAAGGTGCATATGAAAATAGGGCCTTTCCCTGACATCGTGGGCGGCTGTGGCTCAGGTGGTAGAGTAGGTTGGCGGTTCAATCCCTGTCCCCTCCGCATGCTGAAGTGTCCTTGGGCAAGACACTGAACCCAAAGTTGCTCCCAATGGCAGGCAGGCACCTTGCACGTAAGCTCTGTCGCCACTGGTGTGTGAATGTGTGTGTGTGAATGGGTGAATGCGAAACACATTGTAAGGCGCTTTGAGTACCACTAAGGTAGAAAGGCGCTATAGAAGTGCAGACCATTTACATTGAAATATATTGCTCAGGATCAGCATTTAACACTTGTAAAATCTTCAGTCTAGTTACATAAGATAATGATAATAAAGTGAAATTAACTTTGGGTCTGATGAGCTTCAAATAGAGATTTTGGATTTGAAGCTGGTTAAATGTTCAACCCCAGTCTACAGACATGTCCACTTGTTTTGGGTTTTCTAGTAATTATCAGGTGAAACTGAGGTTAAACAAGATGATGATGAGTTAAGGACATTACACTGTTTAGTCATATCCACTATACTGCAGCACAGACAAGTTAGTGATACACCATCATGTCCTACTGTTAGTTAGGTGCACTCACATCAATATTGGAAGGACGCTTTCTTTCCACAACCCCATGCTAAAATAAATATTCAATACAAGCTGACCTATAACTCTAATATTCACCTCACCTTCTGCTTCTTCCTCCTCCTCCTCCGCCATGTTCAGAGCACCGAGATGACCCTCTGCATGCTTGCAAAAGTTTTCCATCCGACTGAACGACTCCTGACACGAACCCCATTCACACTCCAGTTTCAGAGTTTTCTTCTGTATTCTCTTGTTAGGAGGCATCTCCGTGAGTCACACTCGTGTTAAAGGTGTGTGTTTTACCTCCAGACTGAAGCTACGGGCGTTGTTTCCGGCGGCTAACCGTCACCTGCCATCTACCAGCTGCTAGCTAACACCAGGTGCTGGTACCTGTTAACGGCTCTATAAAACGTCCAGCAGCTTTGGTAAAACTTTAAAAACATCACCGGGAACACGCTGGTAAACAGGGAAATACATTAAAAAGTGACAAATCCTTACAAGCGGTAATATAACAGCGAGAAAAGGTTAGTAGCGACCACTGCAATGATGTAAACAGACTTGCTTTTCTTCAGTCACAGAAACGCGGGTTGTGTGCAACAACAGATGTCCCCACTGAAACTAAGCGGAGATCACGAGTTCCGCCTGAAAATCCCATTTTAAACAACCAGTGTTGATAAGTAATTAAGTACATCTACTCAGGCATTGTACCTAAGCACATTTTGACGTATATGTACTTAACTTTAGTATTTTTATTTTATGCTACTGTATATTTCTGCTGCACCACATTTTAGAAGCTGTTTATCAAGTGTGATTTATCAAATAAAACACTCCAGACTACATAAATAAGATCATTTCTAAGGCAAATATCAATTTTGGGGAATTAAAAAGTTATTTTTTTCTTATACCATGAACATAACATATTTCTGTCCCTTCAACATTTAGTTAATAAATAACAACAATGTCAATGGCATTTCTGTAATGCAAATTCTTGTCATTTATTGATTCAATTGAACAATGCAACACTATATCTGTGATAAGCTAAAACTGAGTTTTTTTTTTTACATTGTGGCATTGCTACTTGTAATTAAGGAACTGTATATTTATTACACTTACTCTATAATAATAATAATTATGATGATGACACAAGCTTGTATTTCATTTTTTTTCCAGCTTTTATTTAATAATTTGCGTCTTTAATCTCAACAGTAAACAGTTTCTTGCTTGTAGTTACATTCCTAAACAAAATAGTCCAGTGCCAGTTGTCTTCACATTAATGTTTGCTGAGCCCTTGAGGGGGGGAAAATGCATATCAAACAAACAAACAAAATACAGTTCTGTATCCAATAACAAGAAAGGTAGAAACAATCAGTTCTCATTATTCACTCTTCATAAACCTCAAGTTACAACACTCCAGACACTATCCCATCTAACATCCCCTCCACTCACCTGCCTCTACCATTTTTGCCTGTGATAGTCTTCTGACTGATTATAGCCTTATCTTTTACTGCTTTTCTTCACAATAACCATTTTCTGTGCATTTGTTGAGGTAAAAAGAAATAAACAAACAAAAAATACTAAATGATCTTTACTTTCCAACCCACATGGCATGGATATGTCAGGATGCAAAGTGAAAGTCTGAGTGGCTACATTTTCCTTAAGCCATTTTTGCCTCAACTTAAGATTCAAGCAATGCATCACTACATGAATATTTTACCTTTTTTCCCCTTTTTAAAGGACTTCTATGTTCAGTAATCTGATATCAAATGATCACAATTCAAGAGCAATTCAGCCAAAGATGTTGGCTGCCCAGGAGATCCAAAGTCAACCCCACTTACTGTACTTTCCGTTAAAAAATGTGAGTATAAAAATATACTTTCAGGATGGACACACAAGATAATTGAGACCCAGTTACAATTTCAAGCCTGTAATTACTGAAATCCATGAGGATACCAAACAGTGCTGCGGTTGATATCGGACAATTAGCCGTTATGCCCATGAATGACAAACCATCCACCAAAGTGAAATACACTTTAGATTTAAACCTTCCACTGGGTCTCTACTGCAGGAACAGTCTGAGGCAGAAAAGTAACAGTGTGGAGATGAAATCTATTAAAGGCAGATGAAGCACGACCCTGTAAAACAGTTCCACAACATCATTTCTTCTCAGTCAGCAGTTGCTCCTCTTTTCTGGAGAGCTGTCTAGACGTCATAGAACAGACGCACCAGATGGTAACGGATCCCAAAAGCCAGAGCACTGCCCATCACCTGAGTGACACACAGAAGAAAGTCAAACATCATCCTGTGACTGAAGCTATTCCAGTGTATTTGTATACAGCTGTTGCTTTGTTCTACCTGTATGATGAGCATGATGACTGTGAGATTTCTCTCGTGGATGGGCCCGAGGAATTTCAGCACCAGATTTATTATGGTCATGTTGTTGCACTCAATAAAATCGCCGTCTCCATCGTGGCCCCTCCGCACCTCGAGCAGCTTCAATAACTCTGCCACCTGTTGTGGATCAAAGACATTATTATTATCAGCCAATAAACACAGCTGACAATGCTCTGCCTCACGTGCATGTGTTTACCCACCCACACCAACTGTCACTACATGCACTTTATTAAAAGGGAACTTAGTATCCAGATCATCGGAAATGTGTCCACTTCTCTAGTTTTTGCAGTGATTCAGAATTTAACAATGAAGTCAAATAAAATGACAATTCCATGTGATGATGGATTCAGGTTTTATCACATCTTTAAGGTATTGAAGGTACATGCTAGCCGTTGTAGGGGCACAGGAAGTGTGTGCGATACATTGGCAGGATTTTTTGAGCATAGAGGAGTTTTTGGCTCTCCCAAAAGAAATTTTAGGCAGTGCCGAAGGAAATCAAGATTAGAGAATAACAATCCTAATTCAACTTTTTACCAGTTTTGTTAATCAGGGTTTTGTTCACTCAAGCATAATAGACATTTTTGTTTATCAAATGATCAGAAATAACAGCAAAATGTATAGATTTCTGTCATATAAGATGACACAGACTCATTTTACTTTACTGTATGTGGACTGATTATGCTAATTGTTCTCTGTAGCTGCCCTCTATTCTGAGCCAGAAGAAAAACCTGTCTTGTATGACATGCAAGATTTGCATACAGTATAAGAGAAAATGTGTATTACATCAAAACCAAATAATGGCTCTGCATTCTAACACTGCACACTGACAATGTCAGTGAAGTAGAGCAGAAACAATCAGCTTAGTCATTCAATGCAATTAGCAAGTAATATCCACCTACATTCTTTAAATTCACTTTCGCAAAAGTGAGGCTTTGCTGCTTTTCCCTTTGGGTTGTGGACTGCTGATCACACAAGACAAGCAGCGGACATTCCCCAGAGCCTAATTAGCTGGATTTCAACCAACACAACGTGAGTATGTAATACGTATATAAAAAAAATACACCTACCCTCAGAATGAGGTGTCCTAGTTTAGAGAGGTCCCTTATTTTGAATTTAGAGTAGCTCATCCCCAGTTTTCCAGTGTCTGGATTCAGTCTTTTATTGTCAGTGACATTAGGAGAAAGACAAAGTTGATAAACACAAATAATGAGTATAAATGATAAATGAAAAGCCACTGGGGGAAAAACAAAAGGCCATAATCATCACGTTACCTGGGGAGCCGGTGTCTGGGACAGGGGATTATGTGAAAAAGCTGAGGCAGAGAGTAGATAAAGTTAACCACTTGAGGAATGAAGAACAGCAGCATTGTTTTGCTGAAGTGTCCCAGGATGCCGACCACAGCAAACGTCATCCCGGCAAAGTAGCAGAAAGTGTCTCCCACAAACACAGATGAGGGATACCTGCGACAAATACAGGTTCCAAGTCAGCATTCTTAAATGTAGTAAATGCTTTTTCATAAATCTGTCCGAGGTGACAGGTTTAACTTACCAGTTGTGGTAAAAAAGTGCTAATGTGGTGAAGAAGAACGGTATCATGAAGTAGAGGGAGAAAACGTGGTCATCGTGATAATCTCCTGAAGAAAAAGAACAACAAACCAAACATCAGCTTTTTCCATGTTATGAAGGATTTTCATAGGTGAGAAAAGATGTACGCTGTTAAATATTCTCAATTATGAATCATGAAGCGCCACATAGACATTTTCAAATAAGTGCCATTGTGGTGGGGTAATTCCACACTTGTGTTTTAACTGATTGTGACTTCAACAAATCTATGTCCAATAAACTCATCACTAGCAGTGTAGATAGTGAGATCTGTAATGCTGATGTTATGAAAGTAAGCAAATCACGCACCACTGAGCTCCAGCAGGTTGAAGATGATGATTGAGCCGGAGATAAACAGGGCTTGACCTGACTCGATGCCGTTGATGCCTGCTAAGATGTTGATGGCATTTGTGCAGAATACTGCAAGCATTCCCATGTAGACGTAGTAGAGGATACCTGCAGAGGATCAGAGTTCACATCATTTTCATGCAACAGGAGTAGGGCTGAAAAATGTATCAAAATAATATCAAAATATCAAAATGAAGTGCAATATCCAAATTGTAGGAGCTGCAATTTTTCAAGAAAAGTGAAATGTGACCGCTTGTCCCAGTCACCACCACTGTGGGCCCTTGAGCAAGGCCCCTAACCCCTGACTGCTCCCCGGGCGCTGCACCGCAGCAGTCCACTGCTCCTAGTATGTATAGTTAAGGTTAACTTTGAATAGGATGGGTCAATGCAGAGAAGGAAGGAACCCAAGGGGATCAATAAAGATTAGATTATTATTAATGATGTGTTTTCTCAAAATGTTTATGTATACCATGACAATAACATATAAATAAACAGAAAAAATTACTTTGTCTTACACAGTTATAGCTGTCTAATCATATTTCAAGAGAGACACTGCAGACAAAGAAAACAATGGATGTATTATAAATCCCATCTGATCTTGTGAAATGTTGGGATTCCCTGGGAGAAGCTGTAGGAAGTAAGTGGGGATTCTGGTCTGTCTTTCTTAGCTTGCCACCACTCAAACAGTGCCGCACAACTCACCTAAATCCAAGTGCAGCCCAAGCAGAGCTCTGAATGGCTTCGGCACCACGATGACCGTGTTGCCAAAGTTGGTGAAGTAGACCATGAGCAGTGGCAGGGAAGCCATAGTCGGAAGCAGGAGCTTGTGTCTCCACCGCAGGTTGAGCACATCATCCGCAAAACCCAGGAAGATCATGCAACAGATGGCCAGAAGTGCACCGATCAGCTGTACGAACTGGACAAGAAACCACACAAATATCAGCTCTGGGGGGTCAGATGGGAGGGAGGTTTAAGACACATGAGGGGGACCAACCTCGTCATGTGGGAAGCCCATGCACTGATCTCCTACAAAGCAGCTGAGGAAAGGCACTGGGATGAAGCAGAAGAGGATGATGAGGAAGACCGTCCCACTGATCACTCCTTGAGACTCGGGGCTGCAAAGACCAGGAAGAGAAAAAGAGCACATGTGTTACATATGATTAAAAAACTGCTGAAGGATATGAAACCATAGAACAGATGTGAAAAAGACTTACACTTCTTTTTTGGTTGTTTTGTTCAGGTCCATTCCGTACAATCTGGCTGAAATGAAGTGATCTTTGAAAGCAGGAATGAGCTTCAGTGTGGCCAAGCAGCCCAGGACAGACATGAACCCGTTGATCACCAGCGGGAGGACGGGGATCGGTGACATGTTTTCAGGCGGTTTGGTGGGTGGGTGTGTGTCTGACAGATCAAATCAGGTTTCTAGCTAATCTGACGTTGCCTCTTCGGGCGATCGATAAACGAGTTGTGGCTGTTTTGATGGAGGTAAAAACGCATCATCCCGTCATTTTAGAACAGAATACATCTCCGTAGCTCCGCGGTCAAAGAAAGACGAGTCCATAAGTCACATTGGTAATCCATACCATGTTTCATTCCGGGTTTATTGATGCTATAAGCTCCACACTCCCTCCTGCAGAAACTCCACGTCTGTTTTCAGTTACACCGTCAAATCCTAGGGTTACAGCGAGGTAACACTTCCGGCTAAACACTTCAAAGTAAAGCGTGATTAAAACTGTACAGCTCGTCGTAGACTTTAATAAATTATTTTTTTTGGTGAATACATGTAAGTTGTTGTCTTTGCTGTCTTCACAGAACATCACATTATTAGTTCAGTTTTTAAAACAACTCTTTCCATACAGCTTTGTCGTTCGCACTTCACAATTGTAAGGAAAGACTTTACAATAAACTTCCGGCAAGTGACAAAATTAAGGCGCTGACGTCATGAAAGGAGCATAAACACGGAAGTAATGTCTTCTTCTTTGGTTTGTCCTTGGTGTGAGGAAATTCTGCCATCTCTTGACAAAAAGTATTGTTTTTATAGCACTTACACTTTCTTTCTGACGTAAAACCTGTTAAACAAACCTTTATTAAGGGGTTTTAAATAATACTGTACTTAAATACAACAATTTTAAGGCATTTGTACTTTACTTGAGTATTTCCATTTAATGCTACTTTATAATTCCACTACAATTCGGATGGAAATATTACCCCACTAAATGTATTTGACACCTTTAAGTAGTAGATACTAGTTACAAGCACACCACCTTATCTACAACTATACACAATGGCAACCGGCTAAATTAAACCATATATAAAGTATTTAAAGTAGCTTCACTTTGACCACAATTAAGAAGAAGAAGAAGAAGAAGAGAAAACCTTTATTTGTCACGAATACATTTTTACAGCATTGTGAAATGTTCCCCCCTCAAGGGCCCAACAATGGCGGCATTGGGGTTTGATCCTCTGACCTTCTGATCAGTAGCCCAAAGACTTAACTGTTACTGAATCAATATAAACAATCTAACAAAGTCCTATATATCAGCCACAGGGGACATTTAATGCAGAACATATCACATTTGGAAATTAGTAGTACATTTTTCTGAGAAATCCCGTGACCCTACAGAGGATAAAGCAGTGTATAGAAAACGGATGGATTGAAACTGTATTTTATCACATTCAATTAGCTCATAATTCTTCCATATTAGCTTCTCTTCATTAGCTCCCTGCGAAATCCAAAACCAAATTTAAAATCCTTCTCACATGCACATACCAACCAGGCTTCATCATATCTTAAAAACCTTATTGTACCATATTATGCCGTTAGAGAACTTCTCTCTCTGCATGCAGGTTTATGTGGTTTCAATAGTTTTTAAAGGCATAATGGGAGGAGGACCTCTCAGCTATCAGGCTCCTCTGTTTTGGAATTGGCTGCCACTTTGGGTTTGGAAGGCAGACACACTTTGTACTTTTAAGATTAGATTTAAAACTTTCCTCTTTGATTATGCTTTTGGTTAGAGTTGGCTGATGTGGCCATGAACCATCCCTCAGTTATGCTGCTATAATCCTAAACTGCTTGATGAGTTCCCATGGTGCAGAGCTCCTTTGTTCTCCTCTCTTTAATTCTCCATACATTTATGTGCAACCACTGCACACTATTAACTTGTGTTTTGCCCTCTCAGTAGGTTTCTCTGGGTGCAGGGATACACGTTTGTAATCTCCAGTAACTTGTTTTTATTCTTATGTATTGTTTTTCTGTCTTCTGTCTACCATTCTTTGCTGTCTCCCCTTTACTCTCACCCCAACCAGTTGAGGCAGATGACTGCCCTCCCTAAGCCTGGTTCTGGAAGTTTATTCCTGGTAAAGGGATTTTTTTCTTCCCATAGTCGCCAAATGCTTACTCAAATGGAATCCAAGGGGACATTTGGATTTGATTGGCTTTACTCTATAATTTTGTAAGATCTTTGTCTTACTATGTGAAATGCTTTGAGATTACATATGTTGTAAACTGACATTATATAGGTAAAACAGCTTTGGGAGTATGCATCATGTGGGCACAACATAAACAAATACAAAAATAAGTCTGTTGAAGTGGATTTTGACACAAATTTCTTCTGTGAGATAGGCTGTAAAATGTCTGTAAATGTGCAGGAGATGTTGTATTAAAGTGGTAAAAAAAAAAATTCACAACATAAACGAATATGTTCCTGAAATTTGTCTGAAATAATTTTCTTATTTTGGTTTTATGTTTTGTGCTTTTATTTTGAAGGCTGAGTGTTTCGCCTCCTCCTCGTAGATGTCTGTCCTCCTGCAGCGCCTCCTGCTGGTCACTGCTGCTCTTTGTCAGATCGTCGCTGTGAAGAGGCTGCAGAGGTAGGAGGGTACGATCAGCGCAGATTTTAAACCCGCTGGAGCTTGTAATGCAGTAACAGAGAGCAGCAGGCTTGTTTTTGAACCGATCCATGGCAGCAGAGAGACTCCAGCCGGAACCTCGCTAAAGACTCGGACATGGGACAAACACATTTGTCGTTGGAGCCGCTCCATTTCGCCATGAAGCCAGCTTCTTTCGATTACCTGCAGCCCGCAGCTCGGAGCGTTTAAATTAAACTTCAGGTTGGTATGAAGATGCAGTTGTTGAGTTTTCTCCAGTAACCTGCGCTGCATCGCACTCTGCTCCCTGCATGGTTCATTTCTGTAGATGTGCGCAGCGTTTACGCACGGAGCTCCTGCCTCATGCACACTCAAGCTGTTTTATTATCATCTAAAATAAGCAAGTTGAGGTGGCTGCAGCCTTCTTCTCTTTGCATTCTGAGGATGTCAATGCCCCATTAACCAGGCTGACTGTGTTCGCTGCCACTCACAGGTTAAAGGCAGCTGATCTGCTCCAGCTGATATTTCCATCTGGACGTGAGGATATGAGAGACTCCAGGAGGCGCTGATGGAGCTCCAGGAGTTGAGCTGGCTGTGTCTGGTGGGTCTCTTCCTCGCCTCCTTGCTCATTGTGCTGGGATGGCTGTTCCAGTACTCGCTGACTGTGCTGCGGCTGTGGAGATCCAGGAAGGCAGCTAAGCAGGTCAGGACAGAGACAGCCTGGCAACTCACACAGTCCCCTCAGAGCCTGGCTGGAGGTGTGTGGAGCTTCCTCCTGAAGCTCCGCGCTGGCCGGGATGGAGAATCTGCATCTGAGGCCGGGATCAAAGGCTTGTTGACCTCTCTGTTCTCCTTCAAGTCCTTCAGGGAGCACTGGCAGAGGACCTGGGTGAAGGCTCTGAACGAGCAGGCTTGCAGACATGGGGTGAGTAATCAATTAGGTGTATCACACATCATACTGTAGATTAAAGCTGAGCAAACATGATGGCAGTGTGTAGAAGAGTACGCCTAAGGTTACTCTGCTAAGCAGAGGCATTAATACTTAAGCAGGAGCTGATACAGTTGGTGTGCCCATGTGCGCTGGAAGTACGTGTGGGCAGGGAGGTGGAGGTGTGGGAGTTAGAGTGTCTCTAATCGGTAAGAGGATGGGGGGGCAGAGCCTTGCGTAACAGCTCTGAATCAATGCACAAAAGAGTCGAGAGGCAAGACCAGTCAGCACAGCCTCAGTAACACCCACTCCTCATAAAAATAGTCTGATGGGGAAAATGGATGCATGTCTTCCATCACTTTGGGAATGTTGTCGCCTAAGAAAGAAGAATGGTGCTGTGACCTTTCCTGCAGCCCATAACCTTTACTTTTGGTATCAGAGGAAGTTACAACACGGCCTCACACATTAATGATTGATTCATTGTGGTCAGCACTCCAGACACTTAGCAGCCTGGCACTTGTTAGAGGCTTATCGTAAGTTTCTAAAGGTCTTTCTGCTTTTAAATAGCTCCTTTGATGTGTGCGAATCAAAGTCTGCCACACAGTCAGGTGTTTCCTGTGAGCAGTGGAAGAGGAGATGAATCCTCCAACCCCCCACTTATGAGCTGAGTCTGTGTGTGTGTGTTGGGTGAAAGATGAGTTGGACGAGAGTTTAAAGGGGGTCAGATCAATCCGTTTGGTGAAGGTGCACAACAAACGGCACTCGATTCTGATTCATAGGGGTCATCTCACCTTTGCTGATTGAAAGCCGGCCCTCAGATGTCCGTGTAAACACCAGAGAAATAGTTATTCAGAGACGGCACCACTTTTTAGCATCCAGATGGAAAGACAAGCTAACAAAAGACGGCAGTGAAGCTTAAATACAAGATTCTTCTAAACGTTTTTCAGCACTAATAGATAAAATGAGGATGCAGCACCAGTTCTCTCAGATACACACATTATTTCAGTGTATTTCCTCATTTGCCTCTGTCTCTCAATGTGACCACAAACTGATGCTGAGATCAGACAGTCTGTTTCACAACTCCTTGTTCTTCTTGTTGCTGAAGCAATTTCTTTCTGGCTCTGGCTGTGTGTTTGGAGTCATTGTCACGCCATCAGATGCCTCCGTGATGGATACAATTGAAAACATCTAAAGTGCAGCACACAGCTTTGAACACTGTTTGCTTCGTGTTTCTTTGTGTGACTCTAAAGTGCTGTTTTGAATTTTCTCTGCATTCCACATATGTGTTGCTATGCAGCATTAAGCCTCATGAGCTTTCACCGTATCTGTTTTCATCCAGCCTCATTTTGTATTTGAGGTCTCAGTGGTTCTTTGGAATCGCCTCTGTTTAATACACTGTAGTAGCTGGGAGCGTGCCAGCTTAGTTATCTTACAATGGCCTAATTAGTTGATCCACTGTGACCTTTGTGGCTGTCAGCTACCAAGAAATTCCACAACACTTGGAGTGAACCTTAAGTGAACTTCGGAGTCTTTAATGACAGTTTGTTTAATGGAGTTCTCAGGTGCCACTGACACTGTATTTACCTTCAAATGTAATGATTTTACAGTCATATAAAGTAAGCCACAATACATAACACTACATAACCGCTTGGCAGCAGTAAAACAAGAGGGAGGCTTTTAGGAAATTAGATAGGGTGCTTTAAAAGAACTGTATTTTTTAAGAAGGGGGTAGCTATGGATGGTTTTTCTCAGTGAGAGACTAATGCCTGCCTCTCTGTGGGTTTATTATCTGAAGACTGTATGACCTTTAGGTTTATGAAGTGCTTTATAACCCCAGTAGAAGGACTTTAAAGTAGCTGCTATACTAGAAAGAAGTAAAAACAAGGCTTTTAACCAGCAGTCATAAGGTGTCCGATGTTCACTGCAAGATAATTTTCCAGACTGGGCATGTGCGTCAGTGGTGGAGGAGACAGAGGCAGGCTGCCTGTGTCTGTTTGCCCATGTGGTGTTTAGTTTGTGAACCGAGTGTGTGAGCCAAAGCTTTGTGAGTTTACTCATCACAATAAAATATCTGCTAGTCGCTGTGTCAGCGTGCAGAGCAATCTGTTATTGTGAATGTGTCTGGGGCATATGCTAATCAACCGAAAGATTGTTAATGAACCTTTGAACACGACACTTAGATAACAAAAGACAAGCATGTCTTATTAAATAGTTGTACCTGTAGGATGTAATCTAAGAGCTGTAGGTTTCAAGATCCTTGTCTTGAAACGTAAAGGTCACATCTCCGTAGTATCCGCTTAGCATCAACCACACATGCATCAGCAGTGAGATAAAGTATTTGTGTTTATTATTGTATCATGCTATAATAGCCTGGTCCCAGTTGTAATGTTGTTCATTTTATGTTCTGGCTTTTCACCTCCTCCCTGAAAACCTGACTGGAAAAACCTGCTGTATGGCTCCGTGCAGATATGGAAAGTATTAAGTGGCAGGAAGCGAGTCGCATCGCATTCTATACTTTCACATACAATAAGCATCTGCCACCTGCCAGGCAGGTTTCTGTGGCCACTTTGAAAACAGACACGAGGGCAGCCAACCGCCCCATGCTATGGTCCCCAAGACTCACGTTCTCTTCTAGCCTGCAATTCATGATTATGTTTCTACATCAGGCAAAACATGAGCTACCCTGGAGGAATGCAGCATGATGAAGATACAGCTTCAGTGTGGGGATTAGTACACAAATCCTTTATGGCATTAACCTAAGTACCTCTCCAGAATTTAAGATTGGTGCCGACAGAAGTCTTTAAATAATTTGGCTGAAATTCATCCAAATAAAGGCAAGTTGAATGAGCTTGCATGGGTAAGTTGAAGCAACACTCAGGGTTAAGCAAAGTATTTCCCTCTGCATAGCCCATTATGGTCAGCAACAGAGGGGTGTTTTTACTCAATATGCTATGATTATTTTCTAATAATTATTTAACACATAGGAACAAAAAGACGTGAAAAACTGTGGCTTCTCAAATAGAAATGTTCTTGTATCATATATAATATAAAGTACTTATATAATGGTAGAATAAATATCTTAGGGTTTACTTCTTTTGTCTCTTTGAAATGGACATTCTTACCTATTTTCTGACATTTTATAGTCAAAATCCAATTAATTGATCCTGTCTGCATGCTAAATGTGAAGCTACAACCAGCAGCCATTTAGCTTAGCTTAGCATAATGACTGAAAGTAGAGGGAAACAGCTAGCCTGGCTCTGTCCAGAATAATTATGTAATTAAGCGTCTGGGTCTCAAAAGTAAAACGAGCACAGAAGTGCCTTAAACCTGCATTCTTTCTAATAGCCAGCAGGGGGCGACTCCTATGGTTGCCAAAAGAAAATCAATTGTATAGAAGTCTGTGAGAAAATGACCCTACTTCTAACTTGATTTGTTACCTTAGTAAACATTTTTCTGATGAGTTTATGGTCTCAATCAATAGTTTCAAGACTTTGTATATACAGCATGATGTTTATTTTGTAAATGATGGTCCCATTTAGAGTAATATAGGCAATAAAGCAAGGTATGTTTTAGGGCAGGGCTGCCTTTTAAAACTAAGAGTAAAACATGACGAGTTCCTCCAAGAGACTTGTATTTCATATAAGTCTTGGCAACAAAGTCAATAAGCATGTGAACATGTTGATGTTGAACTATTCCTTTAATAGAGAAAATAAAATAGTATAATATAACACCATATATGCCATTTATACCATCAAAATGTATGTCCCTCACATCTCTGGAGGTGTTGTATTTTGCAGGACAGTTGTTAGGTATTGAATTTTTTGTATTATCCCTTAAAACATTTCTGTAAGACCATTCTATCCACCAACAAATTCCAAAAACTGTGTGTATTTTTCCATTATGATATAAAGGTATATGGATTTAAGGATTTTATTCATATCACAAACACCTACTGTGTTCTTACATGGCACAAACATTCACGGTAGATTAGACCATTATTCACCACCAGCTACTTCAGTCATGAACACAGCTTTAGTCTGTTGTGACTGGCTTTCTTGTTTTTCTACAAGAACTGTGGTAAAAATAAATTGTGAAGGTCTTACCTCGGTTCCACTTTTGGCAATGTGCCACAACATATTACACAGACAACTGGCTCTTTATTCACACGTGATGCCGGAAAAGAGCTAATATAACTAGCAGACTGTGTAGCCTGCTGGTGTGGCCCGTCACATAATAGACTGTGTTGCTCTTAAGGTCATTGTGAAACGTGATATTTACTACAGGACTCTGCATGCATAACACATACCATTTATATTCCAGTCACTCAGTGAGTGTAGCTGATCATAGTATTGTGTATTAACATTACACAATCAGAAAATGTTTTTGCTTTTGGCGTTAACACCTCTCACTGTGGGAATTTAGTATTCATTGTCATGTTGAAACAATGTCCCTAAGACAAAGGGTGCAGGAGGGTGTGTTTTATTTATAGAGATGTAGAGCAAGTTTTAATAATCTTTTGAATGAAGATTTCATAAGCATCAGTGGGTCAGTCGCTGTAGTTTTCAAAAACACTCGTTTCAGACGTCTCATATGGCTGAGCTCGTCGATATTCTGCCCACTGCAGCAGAGAGTGATGTAAGTCAGGGATCCTCATGCTGTCTCACTAATTTTTTTTGTGTTGTCAGAATGCTGTGTCCTTGTTGCAAAAACACCCCCGAGGGGAGGCCTGACCCTAACCCCCGAAGTTCAGTATTTGAAACAACAAGATGAGACTAAAAAATGATTCAGAGGGCTGAATACTGACATAGGATTTAGATTTAGGGTTGTTACATAAACTGCACCAAATGCTTCCTACAAATGCATCCTTGTTTAGGTGTCTGGATCTGACTGTAGTGGGATTAGTTGATACTGAAGTCGGAAAAGGAAACTCGGAAAGAGGTTAAATGTGCGTTAAAGGACGTTGGTGCTGCAGAGGGATTTGGCTCAGTGTGTATGAGCTCACCAAACAGTGAGTGTTGGGGGAGATAAGGACCTAGTTATATTTGAATACGCAATATGCACAATATTGCAGGGTCTTAACTTTAACATTTACATTTTTCAGGTAAATTTGTAACATTAATCCTATTTCTCAATTGGAAAACATTTGGGTCAACATCTGTTGTTTTATATGTGCTATTTAAATAACTTGATGTGACTTGACTAGTGACAGAGCTCCATCTGGCCTCTTGAAGTCATAAGATTAGATTTTTTTCTCTCTGATATACAGTATTTGTCTAAGATATAGATTAGAGAAAACAACTGCAAACCCAGGATGAAAAACAGACTAGGAGGCTGATCACTGGCCATGCTGGATTAAGATATGTCAAGTCTACCTCTTGTCACATGATAACTTGTGCTTGCTAAGACCTACAACTTCCACCACAACCCCCTCCTCATTTTTTCTGTGTCCTTGTAGTCCAAGGATTGGCCTGAGGCTTCATCACAGCTGATTATAGGCAGTGATATATACAGAAGGATGTCTTCTTGGTGCATCAACACACACATTCTGGGTCAGAATTTGGGTGAGTTCCATTGGGTTTCCACTTAGAAATACTTTATCAAGTAGGATTAGGTGTAATAAGATTAAATGTTCACTTGTACCATCATACCAGTCTCAAAATCTGATATAATATGCTTTGCGCAGCGTGATTTCATTTCATTTAAACATCATCAACAGTCTTTCCGGCCTCTTCCTGCACCCTTGGAGAGTCACCACATGATGCAGCGCATTTCATGACTCAGTTGTTTATCCAGCAGAAATGTCTGTCTGCTGAAGTATTACTGGGTTAGCCTCTGGATATAATCTTGACGCAGAAGAAATGACTTGATATGGAGCTCGTCAGACGTCTCCGGCTGGATTAGTTTGTCGATGAGGCTTGAAGGACCGGACTGGTCGGCCTTCCCCAGAACTGCAGATCATGAAGCATCAGCAGACTGCGCGTGCATCTGCAGCTGACACATGATGTCAAGCCGTCATTACTGGGTGGTAGTCTAGAACAAAACGTGTGCATCTGCGGGGAAGGAAGCTCCCTGTCCATTCACAATCTGCAATTATAAAGAGCCTGGCGAATAGCTCGAGGACACAGTTTGTTTCTTCCCTCTCTGCCTGCGAGCTGCTGGTAGATGATTAATGCCCTGTGATTATGCTCAAGTAGATTCCTCCTTAACGACAGGGGGCATTAAGCACTCGGCGCGCATTTGATATGATAGCGCAGGAAACTAACCTTTTTATCCCTCATTCACAGCTGCTGATGAGATTCGACTTCACCAGCCAACTTTACTTTAACAGCCAAATGTTACTCGAGGGGTAATTTCTTTTCTGTGGCAGGGATTAATCTGCAAGGAAAGGCTGCTTTGACTCAGCATTTGACTCAGCATTTAAAACGAGACACACTTTTTTGCATTATTTTGATTTTGTATAGTACTTGAACAAACTGTGAAGTCAAGCAAGATTGTAAATGGTTGACACAGTACTGTCTCTACGGGTTTGTTCCAGTTTTCATGTATTTTGCTGATTACTTCTAGTGGTTTTATGCATAGCAAGGAGAACAGTTCTCAAAACATTATTATTAGATATCTATTTGGAAATGAACAACCAGTTCAAATGCAGATAACAAATTCCTAATCTAATCAAGTAATGAATGGTTAGTGGCTGACGGGAAGATGGTTTATTGTATTTCAGCACTTTACAGTAAGGGAGAGACATGGGTTTATAGGTTTTGTTTGAACATTGGGGTGGGGCACATTGAACAAGGGTCAGTGGGTCGTCTCACAGGAAATTCTGAGCATCAAACACTTAATTTTTGCAATCTAGTGAATTTTTATGCACCAATTTGTGGATTTTCAGCAGTTTATGGTGGAAATGTCTTTATTTGTGAATATACAAAATTCTGACACAGGTGGCAATTGAAAATATAATGCACAATAATACAATATGGCTCTCAGGCATTCTGTACTGCTTTCACATATTTTCCTGTAGGTCAACTTTTCTTATGTAATATAATCCCTGCTGAGTCAACACACATATAGGCGTGATCTCCTTTGCCCTCTTTTGTGTCTATTGTTTGGGGACCTCTTTAAATGTACACGTGGCACCTATTAATCAATAATAAATTAATTTATTTGAAGTCATTTGAAACCTCCTAGACGTTAATAGCTTCTGTCACAAACTTAATGCAAATTCAAAATGTATTTTAGGATGATTTTTTGAATCGTGTGCATCTTAACTATGTTGTTGAAGGAGACTGAAAATCTGACACACTTTAGCTATAACCGATTAAAGCATTATTCAAGTCAATTACAGAATGAAACCTTGTAAAAGCCTTTAAATAATTTGAATTCTACAAAAGATTCAGTGGTTGTATGAGCTCGCAATTCATATTCATGCTTTGGGAGAAAGGTCGGAAGCATTGTTGCATCTATCAGTATATAAAATACTGAGGGAGGCATATCCCATGTGCACTTCAGTTAGTTAGCTAGTGTGGCCAAACTGCCTTTACACAGCAGTTTACAAGCTATGCTAACAGCACTGCGAAGCTAAATGCTAACAGTAGCATGCTAACGTGCTTAGCAACTAATGTTAACAATGTACAGTATTTTAGTTTATTGTGTCAGCATGCTGACATTTACTTTGCTAACTAGTAGCTAGCATGTTGTCATCCTAGCATTGCTAAAAACAAAGAACCTGTAATATATTTTTGAATTAAGGGCAAATTTTTACTTTAAAAAAATCCTGAATGTGAACTTAATGGAATTTTCTCGCAATGAAAAAAAATCTGAAGAAATGATTTTTTTCGATGGCACAAATTTTGCACCTTCTCTTAGCCTGATTCTGAAATATTCACAATGGACAGGAAATGCGGGAAAGGAGTATGAGGGTCATGAAAAGCCACAGGGGGAGTGTATTTCTGGTTGACCCACATGCTCGTCAGAGGCGTTCAGCCAGCTGGACCCAAAGGGGGCAACGCTGATAAACCTGAAGTGACACCATGGATGTCCTCAGGAACTGTCTCTTTCCAGAAATACCCCTCACATACACACACTGTTGAATCGTGGTGGTTACAAGGACAAATCAGTGACTATGCTACCAGCGTCGCCCTCTCCTTGACAAAATGGGCTCTGTGGTGTCTGCCAGGACGATACACCACACCACAGTGCACCAGATGGCTACCAGTGAAGCCAATGGATATGAAATATCTACACAAACTCCCTTAAAGGAATTGAAACCTTAAATCTACGACCAGTTGAACAGTCTAGACTTCAGTTATAAGATTGAAATAGTAAACAATAGTTGCTTAATATCATCCAAACATATGGCAGAAGCAAAAGAGAACAAACATGTGGCTACCCAACCTTCTCTCAGGCATGCAAAATTATGACAGACACATTTTGGGGATTTTGCACTGCTGTGTTTCCTAAAGTAATTTGCAAAAATAGAAATTTGTCAGTTTCTTTTTATCATGGACACAAAACCCCCCCACAAATGTTTGCTGTAAATGCAGTCTGACTTTTCATGATTCTGGCTCTGGATTTGAGGGTGTTCTTGTTTTCTGGTGGTCTAGTGGTTTAGACACAAGTGTTATGTCCTCATCTGACTCTCTTCAGGCACCTTTGTTGCACGTCTGCACATATTTTGTCCATATTAACACCAGCAGCTGTTAATTAGAATCAGAATCAGAAAACTTTATTTCTCCCCGAAGGGCAGTTCATTTGCAGCTCCCCAGCCACACATTCATCCATCTCATAAAAACAATACATAGAACCACAGGCCTAACACATACTAATAAAATAAGTCAACAGGATAGCAAAAAAACCTGGAGCCATAATCGATCTAAAAGAAGTCACATTAATGATTAAATTGAAATTCATCCTTATTTAGCAGCTTAATAGCTGAAGGTATGAAAGACAACAGATAACGATTCTTTGTTGCTCGCGGCACATTATAGTGCCGCCCAGAGGGCATCAACTGAAACTCAGAGGACAGAATGTGCTCTGGTTGGCTCATGATTTGTTTTGCCTTATCAATAACTCGCTTGCATTAAAAATGGCAAAATGCACAAAAAAAAAAAAAATCTAAAAATGAAATATTGTTTTGCTCTTGTAACACATTTTTGCAGAATGACTAATTGGTCTTGTTGCAGAGATGTAGTGGGTGTTTGACTGCAGCGACACAAATCTTTTATTAATACACGTAATGAGAACCCTGTGACGAGTCAGTTTCAGATCTGAAAGCCTCACAATCTGAAATACATCACTTCACATTTATTCTGCGCTTTGGATGCAAGGAACGGTTGGGTGACTGAGCAGTTTTAGAGGCTCCAGCCAACCGAAGTAAACACAGCCGGTTGTACGCTGTAGTCATGTGACTGCAGTGTTGGTCCAGGGAACCTACGTAAGCTTGCAGCATTGCACTTGGCTTCCTGCCCTTCTGGCTGGAACACTGACACACACACACACACACGCACGCACATGTACGCACACACACCACAAACTTTGTTATATCATCCTCCCACCTCTGCCCCGCCTCCACTGTTGTGTTTGATACAGATTGGACTTGGACCTAGTGGAACATATGCCCTGACAATAGGGGATTTGTTTTCTCTCACTTGCATCTCCTGAGCCAGTTAAAGCCGTCCAGTAAAACCGATCCGTCTGGCACAGTCACACAGTGATAGTAGGCCACTGGTGTCTCTGTGATTCTGGTGAATCTTCGTCTTAAAACCGGGATCCTCTTGTTGTCCTCCGAGTCTAACACTCACACCGGGAAAGCTGCCTTGCTTGTAAGCGTGACTAAGCATTGACTGTTGCAGTTTTGATAATGGATGCTGCTGTCAGGTCTGGGGTGGCCTGAGCCGCCTGAACCAGTTGCAGTTCAATGAAAGGCAACTTATAGCTTCTGCAGCATTGCAACAGCTCATATTAGTTCGTCCTTACCACCCTTTGGTCAAACATATGTTGTAATTTGTTTGCCAATATCTTCAGGCAATACTCATCTGAGTTCACTAATCCACAGAGCTGCATGGTCTTAAATCACCATAGCTCTCTGCCATGCATTGTAAATACAATGACTCTGTTTTCCTGGCAACAGCAAGATTGTTTATTGAGCCGTGTAAATTTTTAGCATCAGACTTAACACGTCCAACTCGTAACATCGAACCTTTAACATGAAAAAATGATCACACATTAATAATGCCGACTCTTTCACACATAACCTACTGAAACATTTGAGTTTCTGCAAAGATGGTGTGGTTGTTGCAGGGAAGAGTACAAACACATTTTTTACATTTTAAAGATTTCATGATATGATCAGTATGTGAATGACAAGATCAGTACCATAGCTGAGTTATTGTTCAGTCATTCTGAGGAAAGATCTGTGAAATTCCTCAACCAAAAACACTAAAAAAAATCATTAAATGCCATGATTAATTTGCATTTTAGTTTATACGATGCTGCTTCATTTGCTAATTGACTAAAAGTCCATAAGAACTATGCCTAGCTGCTGACAATCAGTTATCAGTGCAGTGCACAATCTTTAATGTCATCCCCAAGTGTCTCTCCTCTCTCTTACATAATATTTTTCTTTCCTCTGTCTCTACCAGAGCTCAATCCAGATCACTTTTGACAGCAGCCTCCAGTTAACCACAGCCTCTGCAATAGATAGTGTGACCTGCACTGACCAGTCTGCAAACAGAATGGTAAGTAATCTCTGGGGTCTATGTTTATTACAGCTGTAAAAAATGTAAAAACTTCAAAAGCTGGAATCTTTAGGCGGTCACAGAGAACATTTTAAGTGGAGGGTATTTGATGAGTTTTGTCCTCTTGTTGTTTTGCAGGTTTTACACTGTAAGTGTTGCGTCGACACGGTGACATTTCCTGTGACGGTCACCCAGCAGTCACATGCTGCCGTTTCCATGGACACCTATCAGATCACTATAGCACCAATGGTGGCAAAGGTACCAAAGCACATCACCTGGATTTTTGCAGTTTGCACATGCGAGGTCAGACCTCTAAAGCAAATGAGAGTGTCAGTGCATCATTTGCATTGTTATTCAAATGTGGAATTTTACACAAAAATCTCATGCCCTTTCGCCATCACAACTGTCGTTAAAGAGCAACTTGCAGGTTGGAAACCCTTGTGAACGAATGTGTGGGAAAATGAATGGGTAGCTGTATTTTTTGAAAAAGACATCTATGTATGCACTACAATAACATTTGGAGCAGTTTGTGCAATGGAGTTTTATACCCCATCTCTAAAAACATGACTTGAGCAGCCAAGTTAGGTCCAATTTAATACTGGCAGGAGTGTTAATTATCCCATATGGTGAAAAATCATTTTATTGTGTCTTGTGGTTGGTATAAACTTTACACTAAAAGCTGTTAAGAAATGAAGATGTTTACTTCTGCCATTCCTCAAGCTTCTCAAAAGTAGGACTCCTAGCTTAACAACTCAGTGAGAATTTTACTGATCTGCTACATACCATCAAACGAACCAATAGTCGTTTAGTTCAAACTTAATAATACCGCCTCCTCACTGCCTGCTGCTTCCAAGGTCAACCCTTCAGAAAGAGCAGCAGCCTCTCAGTCCACCAGGTTTATTTACATTCTAGAGATTCTTCTGCTAACTCTGAAATGTCTCAGTGTTGAGTAAAGCACACCAAGCGTTCTGCTGTTGGCTGCAAGAGTGAACACAAGAGCCTTCATGCCCTCCCAGCATCTGAGAAACGGAAGACACAGTGGATTACTTTTTTTTTCATGGAAGAGTCACCACAACAATCAGAAAAACCTTAGTGTTAGCAGGCTAAGTGGTTAATGTGGCTAACCTTCCCAGTAACTTTGACTGTATGCCCACAGGTCAGAGCTCTGTGAAAAATCTAAAGCTGAGTGACAATCAGAGAGGGTGGAAACTTTAAGACTGCTTTGAAACTAAAAAACAAGGACTGGGTGGACTGCTGTGTTTTCATGTCACCCATTGTGCTTCAACTTTAGCCAGTGTTTGCATCTATTTGCTTCTTTCCTGCTCTGTGTGCTCACATAAACTACATGTCAATATAGTCGAATTCCCAATAAAGCTGGCCACATTTACATGTTATATACATTTATACATTGGGTGCTGTGCGGTCAACTGATTTGCTCTGTGCATTCAATCACAGACATAGAGAGAGTCTTTTTCCTGAAGGGGGCGTGGACAGCAGCAGCTGGGTTATACATTTCTGTTGAAATGAGCCATGTTTGTAGTGGTTGGAAACTGAAAGCCACATTTTGGGGACTTTTATTAATTTGCCGAAAAGACCTTTAATCCTTACGTGACATAAACTAATGAACAAGGGTCAACTGGTATCAGTCATATCTTACTTGTCTAACATAAACCGACACTGTGTTTTACAATGTCACTTAAGAGAGAGGTGGAAGAGCACTCACTCATTTATATTTGCAACCATAAAAGAAGACTTAAAGTGCACTGTTTGCACTTTCTTCAAGCAGAATCTTTTACAGTTCTGTAACCAACGCTCACATCGGCGCCAGTACCAGAAGCTGCTGCTGATGGTGGAGCTGAAGCAGTTGTATGACCCAGAAGCTAAACCCTGCTATTAGTCTCACATGGCCTGACTTTGACTTTCATTCAGAACTCCATCATCTCTCTCTGGGAAAATGATCCTCCGGTCAAAAAATAACGCTGCACACCACCACGATCTTCATTACAGAGGCAGCGGTGAAGTCTCTTCATCGGCACAAAATGCACAAAGACATAAAAGGTAGCTAAAAAAAAGTCTGGCCTCAGAGTCCTGACAGGATGGAGTTCGTGGAACATGCACAAACCTAGTAATTCAATATGATGAAAAACTTGGAAAAGCAAAAAATAAAATGGCAAGACAAGTTTTTCAATCACAGCTGTTTAGACTCACTACCACTTACTTTGGCACAGTGCACTGAGGCAGAGACGACTCCCTTACGTCTTGTAAATATGACATGCTGTGAAAAAAAGCATTTTGAAGAGCACTGCTCAAAATTCCTTTTTTTAAATAAGACTTTCTACCTTCATGTCTCACAAAATATACAGAATCGTGCATTAACCTTTTATTATACAAGTAGCAAATAAAATGTGCCAGTCTTCCAGGAGGATTGACTGCACTAAATTATCAAAATGAAACTGGGTGGTAATAATTTATTAATTGGAACAGGCTGAACACAGAACCCTTATTGTTGTAACTGCATGCCTGTCAACTTGCTGTCTGCCTCTACGTCTAAAGTATTTTCTAACCTTGCCCTCCTTGTCTGTCTGCATCAGGTGACTGCAAGCCTGGAGGAGGTAGAGGACGAGGGTCTGCTGATATCCTGGACTCTTTCCAAGCAGCCATCATTTTCTCTGACTGTGTCTCGGTGCAAGCTGCAGAGACAGGTGAGAACATTTAAAACTGACACCACTAATTTGATATGCCTGCAGTCGATAAAGGTCACATTTCCCAAACGGTTCAGTTGTTTACAATCCAAAATCTTGCATGCATTCCAAAAAAAAAAGGGAACACACATTATGCAATGTTTTACTGCTCATGCTTTCTGTCAGATTCTTTTCATAAATCTGTCAGCACGTAATGTTTTGCATGTGAGTCACTTTCCATTCCATTTAACTCATTATGAGTCACGAAGGAAATGCTGTGATGCCTTGAATGTCGTTATGTAAATGTGCATGGCATTTAATGCCATTTGTCGGAGGAGGCTTTAAAGTTAATAAATGAAGAATTAACCGAATGATTAGTGCAATAAATTGTTTTCCCTATTGGAGACAGCCCAACAGGGACACCCACTGAATTTACAAACAAGAAATGAAAGGATGATGTAAAAATATAAATATGGAACACTGAGATTGGTTTGATTCCCCAAAGGTGTGATGCTTTTTTTTTTTTGTGGCTTTTAGATTAAAGCAACATTCTGATTGTTCCTTTAGGGTATCATTAGGAGGAAGATGATATCAGACTTTATTTCTATTTGTGTCTGTAGCTAGTTCAGTAAACACACAACAGAGATTAATCAGTTGCTTATTTCTTTTCTCAGGGCGCTGACAGTGAGGTAGATCTTGACATGATTAAGGGGCTGATCGAGGATACTCTCTTCAGCACTCACCCGGCGATGGTCCTTAACCTCAAGACGTGTGCATCCAGTCCTTCGGTGAGAAATATGTTTGTCGCTACCTTTGCTGAGATAATTGGATTACTATGACTCAATGCTATGTGATGGATCGTGTGCTTAAAGTGATTTTGCTGTTGAGCTTTACACCCTTTTTCCTTCGCAGGCCCCCATGGACCATCTCTCAGTGGGATTGAACTCTGTATCCCAGACAGTCTTAGTGAGACGACTGCTCCTCCGGCAGCTCAGGGCGACCTTAAGTAAAGGTCAGATATTTTCCCTCAGCGTCGGATCCTTTCCGCCCAGCTTCCTGCTGATTGTCGAGGTCTCACTGCGTCACTGTGTGTTCGCAGGTCAGTGGTCTCGATCGGGGGAGCTGTGCTGCGTGCTTAACCTGGATCAGCCCGCTACGGAGAGGACAACCCGCTTCCTGTCTGTGCCTGGCAACCCCAACGCTGCACTCGAATGGAGTGAAGAAATTACAATGTAAGGTGCCATGTGTAATGCAAAGTCATGCTAACGTCGAGTGATTGTAGCAATTTTAAATTTCCCAAAATGTTTTCTCAGGCAGCTTCCTGCTGTGAGTGAACAGGTACTACAGGATAACACTGTTTTGTGTAAAGTTACAAGCTGCAACAGCTGTAGTCGTATCACATGAGAAATTTCTGTATTTTTCATCTCTTTGCTCTTCAATGCACAGAATTAGAATCAGAGTGTGATAGTTGGTGGGTCAAATATGTTTAAACCACTCCCACACAGTCAGGATGAAGCAGAATGAAGCAGAGTGTTAAATAAATCTAACTCTACTTTTTAACTTCGACTATTACTTATATAATTATGAGCAGTACTTAAGACCTGAAGTCAAGTTTTTATGGGTTTAAAGGGAAAAAGCAGCATTGTTCCAATTAATCTTCTGAACCCTTGAGCAGGTTCTGCGTGTTTTCAGCTCTTGTCCCATTTTTACTCATTGTGGTCTCATTTTTCACTGCAATTGTTGCGTGTTCTTTTGTTTGAGAATGAAGACAAACACCTTCTCTCTCTTTAGTCTGTTTATTCTGCAATCCAAGAATTTTAGTCTTGATATCAAGGACCAGCTCTGTTCAGAAAATCTGCAACCAACTTCCGATGACTGGAGTGATGACTGAAAGTTACATTTAGATTTTATACCTCCTGATAAAATGTGATTAGACTTAAAGGTGGGGAGCAGCTGTGGTTTAGACTTAACTGTCCCTTTATTGGTGCACAGTCAGGTCCCTGCCTATAGGCACACGATCCATCCAATTAACAGCGACCACATCCAATAAGAGACTTCTTGACTTCTTCCCTACTTGGTGTCACGCTACTTGTTATCTTGCTAGCATTTGACATCTTTCCCTTCTTTGTCCTTGTGCCTCATGTTGTGGTTTAATGATAAGTTTAAACAAAGTGTCTTCTGCAAGCTCGCTATGTTCTCAGTGTATTATCTTATGTGGTCATATGTTCTGTTCTCTGTGTGATATGTAAGCGTCTCTGTTCTATCTTCTGTGATTTTTATTATCTCTCATGTTTCCAACCAAAAATATAATTCTTAACACAATATAAAGTCCTGCATCTCTATGGAAACAGTACAACCATGATTAGAAGTAGAGAGAACGCTAAAATTGCTTTTGTACAGTGTAACAAAGTTATAATGCCATAAATAGAAAAAATGGAAAAGGTATGTTGAATTTCTTTTTTTTTTAAAACAAGTGCCCACAGGTGTTACCAGCACTGGCAAAAAAAATGGTGACTCTATATTCTATAGATATGTTGCTGTATGTTCACATACTTGTCTTTCTGCTCTGTGTAAACACATCCTAAAGTTCAATCCAATTAGGCCAAAAAGTTGCTGAATTTTAGTAACGTGACTGTTGGTCACAGCTGAGTCACTAATGCTTGTTCAGTTGCATCAAGGAGCACAGAATTTTATGGTTTTTACAGAATTTGTTTGGGGCAAATGCTTTATTTTTGGCAATATTTCTAATAAGACATAAGAAGAAATAGTTTTTGATGAAATATGAAACACAGAACAGTATAACGGTATAATTATGTATGGTATTATTTTGCCCACTAGCAGGTTTTGGGGTTGATGTAAATGAATTTTTGCATAGTGGTGTGTCATTTTAATTCTAACACAGTCGTGTCCTGTGTGTTGAAGGGAGCTGGGCCCAGAAACCAAGGAGCTAAGAATAAGACTTCTGGAGCGGAACGGCAAAAGAGAACGTAAGGCAAAGCTCAATACCAATTTACTACTGGCTGCTGTTCAGAAACCTGATCAGCAGGAATGTTTAGACTGCTTAAGCGAAATCATCAGTGTCCAAAATGCACTGCTGGCAGACTCACTGTAATGCTCTCTGTTAGCATTTTTTAAGATGCATAAAATGTCCTATTATGGCCTCATGCTTTCCTGTTGGTTATACAAATACGCTAAGAGTTTCTATTTGTGTTAAAACTGGATAGAATACCTGCCTGGTCACGCCTCCATCGCCTTGGACCTCCACAGCAAAGTCCCCACTGGACAACATAAACTGTCTATAAGCCCCGGCCATGGCTTGGCTCCGAACGCTACCATCACCGCTGAAGTGAGTGACGAGATGAGATGCATTCCTGCAACATTCTACAAAACTGTTTCAAAGACAAGCTCATGCTTTGAAACACACAGTTACATCACAGTTTATTATCTGTCACCAGGCAAGCTGGAATTTAACAAAGATTCACGACAAAAGGAGAGGGAGTGTTGTATAACAGCTGATACAGTCTATTGTCATGCCTGTAATAGTTGTGCAGATGTCTTGTCTTTTCAGCAGCCAACTTGTTGCCTTGTTTCTGTCTTGCAGTCTACATATTGTATGTCTTCACAGAAAACATCTGCTTAATCTCTGCAGGGTTACATTTCATGTTGGTGCCTTTTGTTGCGTTAGATTACCTACTGGATCCCTCCTGCCTACTGATTAATCATATAAAATTCCCTACAGGCCCAAATGTGAATTTAACTAAAGTGCTTTATTTTTTAACGACATCCCCACCCAATCCAAAGATTTGATTTGCTCCATTAAATGTGGGAGTCTGTCTAACCGCATGCAGAGATTAATTTTTCTGTCTGTACTCTTCCAGCTGCTGTATCTGGAAACAGAGGAGCCTCGCAGCGCCCACAATGCTTTGCCACTTCGGTCCTCGCTCACCCCCACCAAGAAAGTCGACGTGGACCGAACCATCATGCCGGATGGAACCATCGTCACGACTGTCACGACCGTCCAGTCTCGACTTAAACTTGATCGCAGCCCCGGTAGGTTTACAGTGTAAAGTATTTAATCGTGCCAGGGTAGTTTCACAACAAGAAAAAAAAGAACATTCCAACAATCTTAGCAATGATATATAATAGCTGTGATGTCTTTCAGGTGATTCCCCGATGCGTTCTCCATCCAAAGTGGAGGTGGTGGAGAAGAAACCCACCATCCTGTCTGATAGCAGAGGCAGCGGCAGCCCAAACTCCAGCAGTAAGTTCTAGACTGAAACCCAGACGTTGTTTTACATAACAGATGCAAAGTAGGATAAGCAACAAGCAGCAGTGTAACACGAGTGGAGAGGAATGCTCTTTTCAGTACTCATCATGGGTCTGTGCAGGTTGCCCACATAGCTCTACTACAGGTTTACATAGGGAAACTACCAGCTTACACAAAGCAAAGCACAAAAGAAGCATGATAAACACGATTCCAAAGAATGTGCATGTGTTTGACAAACAGTATATCGCAGTTTACTAGTATAGTTCTTATTTACATATTTATGTTTTTGTTGCTCAGAGAGCAGCCGCCTGTCTAATGGCCTGGATCCTGTTGCAGAGACCGCCATCCGGCAGCTGACAGAGTCTGCGTCCAAAGTAGCTCGGAAGACTCCAACAAAAAGAAGCACACTAATCATCTCGGGTGTGTCAAAGGTCAGAGAACGAACTCTGTGTCTTTAAGAATTTGTGCCATAACTGGTAAAACTAGACTGTCCCTCCCTACTTTTTAGCTATGAAGTGTATTGTCTTTATTTATGTGCAATTAGTTTGATTTGAAAACTTCATTTTCGGTGATTGTGTTGCTGTCAGTACAGTATCACTTAATTACACAGCTATGAATAATAAAAAATATTCAAACTTTGCTCTGATTTTATGAGCAGTAAGCCATTAAATACTACTAGGTATCTAAAATGCAATGACATGGAGCCAGGCAAAATTAGTGTGATCTAAATTTAGTCCACAGCCCCCCACTGGACCACTTTGTAGCAGAATGAGAATCTTCTGACCTGATTTTTGCCTCGAAATCTGTAGAAACATACTGAGTGCAAGTCAGTGCACTTGACACACTAATCGCTGGAACATTCAGGTCTCATTATAATGAAATGTAAGGATGCTGACTATCGTGACCCTCTAAGAGTAAGCTGTATATTTTAATGTAATGGTCATAACAATGCTGATCATAGGGTGTTTTAACCTGGAGTTTCAGTAAGTGGTAACACACATCCCTCTGCTTCATTTGAACACTCATCAGGTTCCACTCTCAGAGGATAACTGTGCAATATCAAGCGGCTATGCTGCAGCCATGGATGCAGCCATGCATGGCAATCATTACGGGGCGGGGCATCACCCCGACCAAGACGAAACCACACCGTCTGACGTGTCGGAGCGTCCATCTGTGGATGATGTGGAATCAGACACTGGTTCCACTGGTGCCTTGGAAACCCGCAGCCTCAAGGACCATAAAGGTAACGCAACCCTGATAGTTTACTGTTTGTTCTGTGCACTAAAATCATCAGACATAGAGGTTCAGCTGCACACTGCATCTTCCAGAAATGTCTTATGCTAATTGTAAATATAATACTTTGCAGTTCAAATATTGTTTTTGTAAATTCCATGTCCCCCTTGTCATTCAAATGTAAATGAAAGAATAAATATACATTTTTTTTGTCATTTTCTAGTCTCACTGCTATTCTGTTAAATAGAATGGCATCATTTACATACGAACAAATATTGTATAGTCTTATGTAACCACAAAGCATCAATTCAGCATTCAGATATAACAGCACTTACTGACTGCTGCATATGGCTCCCTCTAGAGGCCAAACTGCAGCACATACAAGACCAATATGAAGTGGTTGTCATTGGACGTAGTGCCAAAGAGCAATAATTCAGTTTGATTAGGGAGCTATGCCAGCAAATCACTCAGTTAATTTGTAAAACTGGTAGGTAGTTAAATGGTTAGTGTTTTTCTGTAAAAGTCACAGATATGCATTACAGGATTGCCACTTTAATACTGGGATGTATTCTGTTTGTTTCCTGCAGTGAGTTTTCTACAGAGCGGCACGAAGCTGTTGTTCCGCAGAAGACATCGAGAGAAGGAGTCCTGCCTCAGCCAATCCCACGAAGACATCTCCAACATGGGCAATAACTTCGCTGCTGCGGCCAACAGCAGCCGTAAAAAGTCTGGCAGCTTCTCCCGGCGTCTCATCAAACGCTTCTCCTTCCGCTCATCAGGCAAATCAAAATCCAAGGCAGCTGCTACCAACGGAGGAGCGAGCCCACTGGATAACTAATCATCATCGCTGTGGGTAGGACATGTATCATCCAGACCTTGTTATGAGGCCTCTGTTATCGCTGTCAGAAGAACAACTAAACTCGAGTCCGGTCTTCGACAGGCTGAACACCCCAGGTGGGTCGTCACCTGTACATCCAGAAAAGGAGGATACCTCTGGGAGGGCTCCTCTATGGAGAGAAATTATTGCACCTTCAGGACAGAAGTCGTGTTTGATCACATCGCTGAATCTAAAATGTGATTACGAAGTCTGTTTTCTTTGAGGAGAAACCTGCTGCTCGCTGAGGAGAAAGGAACAGCTACAGTGAAATGTCCTGTTTGAACATTAACTATGGTTGGAGTGTCTGATTGTGGCTGGTGGTGGAAAATGCTCTTAAACTATTTAATGAAATGCCAGTATGATGCTGTTGGTTGCACTTTGGAAGTTTTTTTTTAACAGCACATGTAAAAAAAATTGTTGGTTGTAATTTATTATTATTACTATGTGGAAATCATGAAACAAACACAGTGCTATTTATTTTACACTCCAAAAAACTAGTCATCATAGTTGCATTACAATGTAAAATAGAGACGATGCTGTGTGTTTTTTCCATGCAGATGTAATTTAAACACATAATTTAAGTAAGTTAAGAAAAATCCGTCTTAATCTAGCTGTAATGTCCATTCTTAATTGCTTAAACATTGTTTTTTAGAAAGTTGTTTATTGTTGTATCTTATATAAGAAGCAGAAAACAAATCACATATTTATTGTACTTTTATTTTATAAAGGTACTTTTTGTGGAATATCATAACTTCAGTTTGCTTTTTGAGAATTCAGTTTAAACATAATAAATTCTGACGGTATTCTGTCAGTAAAAAAAAAGCAACATGATCGGGTAGTGCTCTCCTTACGGCTTCAGATGCAGCCTGAGTCACGTTGATGCTCATAGTGACTTCATATTGATTTTCATTATTATATTATAACTTATCATTGATTGCTGTTCAGTAAGTTTGAATATATTGTGTTAAATGCCTTGCAGGGATTGCAGACAAAATCATTTGCAGGAAATGCTGACATGTAGTTCATAATCATACACTAACGTAACATAACAGAACCTTGTATTAACATTTAGGAGCATTATTGTGATGTAATATTTTTAAATTAATATTGCAATATTTCTGCGGCTGGAAACAGAGCGTCTCAAAGAAGTGTTCAGAGATGCTCTGCTCAGTGAAGTTTATCACAGAGTGGACGTATTGTACTCAGGGCTAGCAATGAAATCACTATCAACAACCAGAGATATGAAGAAACCTGCTGCATCCTTCAAAGGCAAATAGAACCAGTATGTAAAAATGTACATACATTTGTGTTTTGTCTGAGAACATGAAAAATCTTTTACCTGAATGCGTTAGCTACAGGACTTCAGAACAACCAAATTAACAGATTTACGTTTTTTTGTATCAATATAAAAACACAGCTATTAAAAGGGACACAGGTGGAGCCACTGCTGTCAAAAGGACTTGTACTACGTGCTTTACAAAACTACATGAAATTCAGATGCTGAATAAAAGAACAAAGCCTCTTCACTGTCTAAAGGCACACTAAAAAAATGTATACATGTGAAACACAGGCTCTAATGTGAAACAAAAAGTGGCTAGAAAATTTAAGATATGACTTCCGTTGTTATATTTTAAATATTTAATTTATTGCAAATAAATTATTTTTCAAGCATCACTTAGTCTGTGTACTTGAATCTGAATTACTCTTGACTATTTTATTTCTTTTAGGAGGTAAGCTCATTTGTCAGTCACCATAAGGCCTTTTGTTTTGTTTTATGCCATAACATGTGTCTGTAGAGATACTTGGGTTAAACTGAACCTCTATTGCCATTGTCTGAAATGTACCAATGTGTATATGCAGATCATTTTAAATTTTGCTCATGAGTTTTGTGTCTTTTCTTGTCAGGGATGTAAACACACACAACAAATTTGCTATCGGCTGTTATTGACTCTCCAGAAATACAGTCAATGTGTCATCCACAGATCTGAGTGAAGATTGGAGCCAGCTGATCAGCAAACACTTTAAGACAGGAGAAAACAGAAAACCAAAAGTGCCACAAATCATCTGTTTGCATGCAGTTTAAATTAAAGTGCAGCTTTTTGCTGGTCAAAAGCCATAAATAATCCCAACACTCTTTGCAGCGTTCTAATAAGATTATGGCTTCTTATGACAATAAAGCCAGATTTTATGGCACTCTAGTGAGATGTATTAAAATGGTCCTTTATACGCTATCAAAAACACCTAAAACACAGCCTTTTATAACTTTTTAGTGGTTGGGAAACCAAAGGGGAGGGATCATTGTCATTTAAGAACACGCCACGCCATTAAAAGCAGTGTTAGGTGACCATATAGATCATTGGTTGTTGTTTTTTTCCCACCTCATGGAGAACTATCTGGAGTGGCCAGCCTAATGTTAAGCTTTTTAAATTATTTTATTATTATATTATTATGTTTTTGTTTAGATATGATCTCACTATTCAAGAACTCCCAATTGAATAATTTCTTTTTTACCAGCAAGTCATGTGATATTGGGTAAAACGAGTGATATTGTGATATATAATTGTATAATTTTCTCGTAATTGCACCCCACATAGTACATCAATTGGGAATATTAGACATATTACAGTAAAAAAAAAGAAAAACTAAATGTATAGCAAGGACAGCATGGAGAAAGGCATTTGGCCAGTGACTCACACACTGTAGGGAATAGTAAATGCTGTATCCTGTCAGGTGAGGATTTCTGCCCTAAATACAGTATAATTTGTTTGGAAATCCTAACACATTTAAACCTATAATGAAAGCCACCCCCAACTCTAGAAGATGTATAATTAAATCAATTTTAAATTTTAAATGGAATATATCGATCCAGCAAATTGTTATGACAGAGATTTGGAATTGAAACCAGCAACTGTGTATTTTGTGATGACACAAAAACTGCTGATTCATGTAATTTTTCCATTCATGTATCTTTATGGTTGATGTGCATGACATGCTTTACCTTAAGGTTGCTTATTTTGGAAAACATTTGTGAAAGGACATTATTTATGGACTTTTTCTACACAACAGCAAAGATTATTTTGCAGTTAATAATATTCTGACCTTTTACATACACATTTATGAAGTATATGAAGGTGAAACCCTAGTTTTGTGTGTTTCATATTACATTTCTTACTTATACCAAAGCCCTTAAGGTTCTGAAAAATAAAAATGCAATAAAACGTTTAAACCTAATAGAAGAATATTATTTACAAAAACATCCTAGCTTTTAAATCTTTTTCTTCTTAATTTTGTGAATGTTTTCAATATGCATCTGTTTCTATTGGTCTAACGCAAAGACGCCAGAGCCATGCGGTTCTTACAAAATGAATCATCTATTAAAGGGAAAATGACGCTTTCTCTATAGTGAAAGTAAGGTATTTGACTTTTGCTGCGGGACAAGCGCCAAAAATTTAAAGCTGGAGGGAAGACAGTGGATTGGTTTTCTATGTCCGCCTTTTCCTTTGTGACCCACTCACAGCAAGCAGGAAACACAACAACCAATCATCTTCATTGATTTTGGTGATTGGTCGAAGCCCAGAACAGCCGCACCAATAGTCAACGTCGTTCTGCTCCCTCCCTGACCTCTCACAGCCAATCACATCAGGCTACTTCCGCTCCAACAACCAATCGTGGTTTAAGGCGGGACAAAGCGTGGGGTTTATAACCAGGTTGTGTAGCTGTGTTTAGTTCATCGCTTGCGAATCTACCTTTGAAGAACTTAGACCGAAGAAATTTCAACAACCGAACATGTCTGGAAGAGGCAAACAAGGAGCAAAGGCCCGCGCCAAGGCTAAGACCCGCAGTTCCCGTGCCGGACTGCAGTTCCCCGTGGGCCGTGTCCACCGTCTGCTCCGCAAGGGTAACTATGCTGAGAGAGTGGGCGCCGGGGCCCCGGTCTACCTGGCCGCTGTCCTCGAGTACCTCACCGCTGAGATCCTGGAGCTGGCTGGAAACGCCGCCAGGGACAACAAGAAGACCCGTATCATGCCCCGCCACCTCCAGCTGGCTGTCCGCAACGACGAGGAGCTGAACAAGCTGCTCGGTGGAGTGACCATCGCTCAGGGTGGCGTCCTGCCCAACATCCAGGCCGTCCTGCTGCCCAAGAAGACCGGCCAGTCTGCACCGAGCTCCGGCAAGGCGGGAAAGAAGGCCTCCTTTGAGTCTCAGGAGTATTAGCCTGTTGGCTAATGACTCTAAACCCAAAGGCCCTTTTAAGGGCCACCCACTCTTCACTGAAAAGGCAACTGTCCATGTCCCCTCTTGTTTCACTTTTCGCATGAGGTTTTTGTTCATTATACCATGGTTAATGGACACCTATAAAAAAGTTCCAGTCAAATAGTCTGATCTAAATTATTGCGCTAACTCAAATGCTAGTTGGTAACCGTGGCAACAGAAACTCAGAACATATGTTATTCGTTTATTTATCACAACGGCAAGACACTCAACAAAACACGTGATTTTTAGTTTCCTTTAACTTATTTGGTGTATTATTGTAACATGCTACTATGGTTCAGTATGTAACAGCTGCAGCCGACCTAGCTGCAGGTTCTGTGGCCAGAGCCAGTTACCTTGGCAACTCGTCACAACTAAGATATTAAATAGTCCACTCAACCGGTTCTTGTGAAAATTTACGATTTTAACGGTTAAAAAAACAAACGTATTAATAATTGATTTAATATTTATTTCTTAAGTGACCATGGTATAAGCGGGATAATGCCCTACGAGGAGTCCATTAATTTCTGATAATGGACACCATCAGGCATTATCCCTTACATAAATGCTTTGGTTTTGTTTTTTTCAAATGTGATAGTATAGCGGCTGTCCGGCGTTTACCACATGCATAAAAGGCCAAAAATAAACTTGTGCATAACATATGAAATATATCTATGAATTTCTCGGTAATTCTTTTTTTTTAAGATAGTAATTTTAGGTGGGTTACAGAAACGCATCCCAAAAGGTACCCTAAAAAATTATTTCATGAAAATTTCTTTCGATTATGTTTATTTGGTCTATTCTATGACAGAAAACGGTGACATCATAATGTGTACCATAAACACGGTTGATATGTCTTACACACACTTAGCAAGGGCTTTTTCCGGTGAGGAACATCTACGAGAATCGCAAAGCTAACGTTAGCCAGCTAGCATAGCAGGCTAACGTAAGTTCTAGATTTATTTTCTAATCGCCGGCAGATGTTAGTAATCCTAACTACATTTTCTCGGCTTGTATTAGTTACCTTCACAGAAAGCGAGAAAGGGAAACGTCCAGCGATTCGCAGTTGTAACAGGTGACTAAGTAGGTTGCTAACAGCAAGTTAGCCTAGCTAGCCTAGCTAGGCTAACTTGCTGTTAGCACCCGGCAGAAAAAGGTGTGCCCAGCCGTTACCATGGCTTTGTCTCTAACGTTAGCCAGCTGAAAAAAGCTTTTCACTTACTCCCTGACTTACCCACTTCGTTATTCACTCAAAAATAGCGGCTTACGTTAAGGCAGCTGGCTACTATGTATTGGTTACAGATGCCAGTTACACCGAGTTATCGGTTTATTACCTATACCCTGTTTTGTTTCGTGCTGTCAGTCTCAGATGTAGAGAATGTGTTCTTTCTGGAGGAAGCGTGGACAGCAGCAGCTCAAGTATTTAAAGCTACAGCAGAAACAACACTAAGATTTAAAGATATATTTTGGGGACGTTTGAGACTTTCATATATTTGCTGAAATGGACACACTGTGTAACCTGTAACATCCCTTAGTGTCAGACAATAAATAAAAACAAACTGCAGCCTCCAAAATGAGCACAACGTTAAATGAATACCTCTTTCAACTAAAGCTGAACATTAAAACTCCAATGACAAAATTATTTAATACAGAGGTGTCTAAACTGTCTCACTGTTAACTTTCATGTGGTGTGGTGTTATGTCTCAGCTTACATTATGTGTCGTTTTTTTTTTATCTCCTCAGATTCAGAGAGAGTTTTCACACTAAGCAGACCACCATGGCCACTCAACCAATGGACATCATAACAAAGGTTTTGGAGCAGTCCGCCAAACTGGTGGAAGAGCAGGTGGATGCACAGTTGAGCAAACTGAATGAAATGGATGAAGATGATTTGGAGAGACTGAAGGAGAGACGATTAGAGGCACTTAAAAAAGCGCAGAAACAGAAGCAGGTTCGTGGAACATTTTATACACTTGGTATGCATTTGTTGTGTGATACAGCACATTGTGTTTCTTCACTGTGACTAAAATCATCAGAAGCACTAAATACATGCACTTGTTATCAGCATCAACTGCAGAAAACATTTTTGCGTTGTTGTACATGGAAATGTTCTGTTATTTTGTGACAGTCTGTTTTTAAATGTTATTACTCACCTCATGCAAGTACACATTGAATTTTTCATACTTTGGAGGAGGGGACTGGTAAACAATCTTAAGTCAGAAGAGATTACAGGTCTGTGCCAGTGCTCTTTTTTCCAAACTTGTCTCTTGACAGAGCCATGTCATTAGATACTGTTATTTTTTCACAGAGAAAACCTGCATTGGAAATTAGACCGTTAATTGTTTTAGATGTAAATTCATTAACAGCATACATGCTACAAAAATGAGCATGGAAGACAGTTTTTTAATCAGTAGAACACCTCTCTGAAGGACCATAATGGGGGTCCTGGAGTAAGTTACAGACTAAACATGCTGTGAACTTATTTTGCACTTCAGGAAGTGGATATTTCATTTGGAATATGGGTCGTTGTTCATATTCCCAACTAACCGGCAAAAGAAGCCTCTTGTTCTCATTGTGCTCCAACATGAAAGCCAGTTTTTCTTCTATTTGAGATCTTTTGTTCTGTTATTCATCTGATCTTTCTGCTTTTAAGGAGTGGTTGTCCAAAGGCCATGGGGAGTACAGAGAAGTCCCCAGTGAGAAAGACTTCTTCGGTGAGGTGAAGGACAGCAAGAATGTTGTCTGCCACTTCTACAGAAATTCAACCTTCAGGTAAGTTCATAGTCCATGCATTTATATTTAGGAAGTCACTGACTGATGCAACAGGTGTATGCATGAATAATGTAATCAAATGCTACAAATATTTGTCAATTCATTGTGTTACTACAGTGGTAGCATGATCACATTTTTGTTAACATTTTAGTAGTTGCAGTACGTTGTCATCATGCGGCTGAACTTAACATCCTGTCTTCTGTCTCCTACATGTAGATGTAAGATCCTCGACAAACACTTGGCCATCTTGGCAAAGAAGCATGTGGAGACCAAATTCCTCAAGCTGAATGTGGAAAAGGCTCCATTTCTGACAGAGAGGCTGCGCATTAAAGTCATTCCTACGCTGGCTTTGCTGATAGACGGAAAAACGAAGGACTATGTGGTTGGATTCTCTGACCTGGGCAACACGGATGAGTTTCCCACAGAGATGCTTGAGTGGAGACTTGGCTGTGCAGATGTTATCAACTACAGGTGAGCCATACACTATAGACTCACTCCTTCACTGTTTGGGCGTACAGAATTATAGTATTGTGCTGCTTAAAATAACAGTTATTCAACTTTATTTCAACAACATCCTTTTTCCTGTCCTAGTGGTAACCGGATGGAGCCCCCAACAATGACGAAGAGATCAGGCACAAAGTTCACAAAAGTGGAGAAGAAAACCATCAGAGGACGAGGTTACGACTCAGATTCAGATTCTGGAGATGACTGAAAAGTTCTGACAGCCGGCTGGTTTTCTCTCTCAGGGCTACCTCATTAATAACAGTCTCGCGGACATCCTGCTCTCATTTTTCTTCTCTTTGTGACTTACCTATTCATTGCGTTCATTTTCACATTTTAATTTACATATGTGTGGAATTATTTTATGAAATCATTTTTCTTTCAGCCTGATCTTGTTGGTAGTTTTATCCATTTCCTTGTCAATTCATGAGTCTTCTGTCAAAACAGAGACAAATATGCATGTGGGTGCCAAGATCTTGGTTTAACATCAGAATACATTTTTACATGACATTTCCTTGTAGCAAGAGTTTGACTTAACTAATACAAACTTAATAAAAAGCATAAAAGAAAAGCTGATCCAGTCATTTTTGCATTACTCCTTTTATAGTGTCTTCTAGAGGAATAGGTACAGTACTTGCAAGAAGTGGCTGTAAAACTCTAAGAGCACCTAGTGATGTTTTGTTGTTTGGCCCTTTATTTCTGGTAAACAAAATCTGTGGCGTGCCCCGTTCATGTTATTTTACACTTGCATCACATACACTATTTACAGTGTGGGGGGGGAAATAGAGAAGCTAAGAGAATCACACAACAAAATATAAACGAAAATGTGTAAAACAGAAAGAGCAGCAGACTGTCTCCTGGAGCTCTGGGTGGCTGTGGTGAACTGGATGATGCTGTTATTTTACTGGAACTGAAAATATATACCTATATAAAGATGTATACCTCAAACCAGAACTGTGAATATGGCTGAATAACCCTTTTGTGTTAACTGTTAAAGGAATATTAGTATTCCTATATTAAGGCTACATGCAATTTTTTTATTTTCATTCAAATTTTGCATATTGTTGATGTATTCACTTCATAAATTATGACGCATTGCTCTCCCCTACACGAAAGTAGATGAGCTGCTTTTCTAAGTAAAAAGTATCGGTACCGGCAATACTGGCCCTGTATTTACTTGGTATCAGATCGATACCATATTTTGCCACTCCTAACATCCGGGCAATTCAGGAAATACACAAAAAAATTGTTTTTCCAATTTTTGATACAATATTTTACTGAATAAATACTATTTTTGTTTTATATTGTTTGGAAAAAATATATATTATTAAGCAGTACAATTTTCTTTAAAATTATACTTTTATCTAAAACTTATTTTTGATACAATGAAACCAAAAATCTATTTTTTGTAAAGAAACTCCTTGCTCTCTGTTTGTAAATAAGCAATTTACTATTTTCAAATACATGTTTAATACATTAATCATAAATAATTATATAGTATTACAAATCGGACACCATAACCTACAAGAAAAGCCTCTAAAAAAAATAAAAATTGAATGTTTAATGTAAAGTCACATATAATCCAAGCAGAAACCACTACTGTGTCTAGTTGTACTGATTGCCTTGACACCATACTGTGTTTATTAGCACATAGAATTAATATTACAGCATGGGCTTTCATATTTCAAGCCTGTAAACACTGCAAATACAACATATATAAAACAAAACTTTCATTGATATCAAATTCAGTGTTTTGGGTGTCAAAGCATTAATTATTGTCTGCCTGCCAAAACTGGGATGTGGCATGGATAAAAATGAATACATTTGTCTAGACTGGACATCCTTTGGGATTTCTAGTTACACGAGTAAGAAGAAATATCCTTTTATCTCCCTCAAAGATTATTTTCAGAACCAAAACTATCTCAGTTTAACACCTTTATGCAAGTTTGGCTGCAACTTAAAAAAAACTGACAAAGACGCATTAATTAATACAGAGTTTAAGGTTTATTACCAAGACTTAGAAAACTTACAAACAAGTTCACAGCTTCAGGTCTTCAGGCACGAGCCAGTTTAGAGAAGACAAGACTGGCCAATTTGAACTTCTGGCCATTCCCTTCAGGAAAGATATGACAAGTGAAGAGAAGCAACATCTTGAAAGTGAGTGGAGACTCGCACATTCTGAATTACATTCATTTCAACAAGTTTAAAAAGATGACAGACTGATTTGGTTTGCATATAGAGAAACTCCTTTAAACAAACGTGTCAGCCGCACGCATATCATCTTTTAAATGGTGAGATCACAAGTCGGCCAGCCAGCCAGCCGCATCTGCCGAGTTCTTCTAATGACCAATCATAAAAGTCAACTTCACAGAAATACAACAATGTAGCCACAAGCCATACAAGTGTCTCCAGGATGGAAATTACACAACATGGAGTTAAAAATCAGATCACCTGTTCCAATGCAAATCCAGCATTATTTCAATATTTAGACTCATGAAACCAGTGTAAACACACCCAAATACTAGATTAACTCCAGATACAAATGCTTTATGGAGTGTTACGTTATCTTGAAGGGACATCTCACTTCATAGTGATTAAAAAAGAAATGCATAGGCTACTTATTGATTGCCATAACCCCTGCCATTATCCTCCCAAATCAGAGTGCTACTGAGAATCAACAGTTAACCTCATATGAAGTACTTTGGCCAGCTTCTGATTTCCATGTTGGAACACTTAGAAACAATTAAAGAGTGATAAGAGTTACAATTTAAAGACCATTACTAAGAATTCACTACTGGTAAACAATACAAGAGGTAATTCCTCTACATACATTTTTTTCTTTTAAAACCTTTAACAAGAATCTTTAAAAACATTATTTACACACTGCAATAACAGAGTTTGGCACTTTTCTTTTTTTTTTTGAAAGAGACAAGATACTACTGTATGCAGCAGTTGTAGATACTTCACAGATAAGTGCTAGTGGCAAAGAGCACCGAACAAAACGATGCTGAAAAAATATTCGATTTTTGTTCTATCATTTGTCCAATGTACGAGAAGTGCTACGAGGCTAACAGATCCTAAAACTGCCAAAAGATGCTTTGTGTTTAAACATGATAACGTGTTTAATCCGTGGACAAATGAGGTAAAGTCAACTGCTATATCAGATGGAAAACTCTCACCAGGAAAAGAGAAATTGAAATTCTTACAAGGCCTGGCTAGTATGGATGTGTAAGAAATAGATAAGCACTGCCACAAAAAAATCTGCAAAGAAAAATTGACATACGAATGGAAAGTAGTCTTAAGAAAAATTAGAAATTTGCAAAAAGCTGCTACGATTATCACTGTTCTGGGTTTTGGTGAGTAGAGTTCGAGTCCATTTTCTGTCCTTCTGTTTGTGTTACTTTTAACTAATTTACTTGGAACTTGTACGACAGAATAAGTGCAGAAAATTATGTATTGTATACACTTTCTTCAAATACTGTCGTGGCTCTTTCTCATACTGTTGAACACTGACAGATGCCACAGTGGTGTCAGTTGAGAAAGAAGAAATTCCTTATCTAGATGTCATAATTCAGACAATTCAGAATGCAGATAACCTTGAGAAAGTAGCAAAACAAGACGTGGCAGTGTAGTGATGACACACAAAGTTTCATTTCTTCTTTATGCTATCTTCAGGGTGCTGCCATACGCCTGCTGTACAACCACCTGCACGTTGTCTAGGATGAAGTCAAACGCCATACTCCAAACAGACTCCACTGACTGCTGCATGATTCTGCAGAAATAAAGATCAATAGGCGACATAAGGAATAAGAAAACGAATAAAAGAGGGTGAAGTAGATAAACGGAGAAAGCTAAACTGTACAGAACTTCTCACCTTTTCATATATTTTATGATCAAATCCAACCTCTCCAGGTCTTTATCCTCAATCAGATCAGTGCAGTATTTCACCACCTGCAGGATGTCCTCCTCCATTGGTTCTAACAAAAAGTAGGAAATTATTAAACAGATGCATTCTTGCTAACAAAAACTAACAACACAGGCAACCAAAATGACAATATATGCGTTCTTCACTGTATACCTGTTATGGTGGTGACCCATTCTCGAAGAAGTGTTTTAATGTCTGTCAGGTCACAGGCTCCGGCCAACGCTGGAGCAGGACGAGCGATTAACTTAGTCACCAACTCTGGGATGTCTGGATTTGAGGACGATGTGGTGGGATCATTTTCAGTCTGGGAAGTTAAAACCAGATGTGAGCTACAAACATTCACTGAGTTCCAAATATCATGGAACAAGGAAAAGAAAAAAGACTTTGATCTTCATGTATGAAACCATCAATTGACTCACCTTTAGGATGTGAATTGGCTCCCGTGCCTTTATAGAAGGTGGTAGGGTTTTGACTGGACTGTTTGTCATCAGACGCTTCTTCAGGGGTGAAGCTCCTTTTTTAACCGGGCTGATTGCATTCTTCCTCTTATAGCGCCGCTTCACCCGACCAATGCCAACTCCCACTCCAGACTGTTTCAGCTGCAACAGTGGATTTTTCGGCTCCACTGCAGAGAAACCAACACGTTAAATATTAGGATTAAGATTAAGAGCATGCTGATTGTACTGGTAACAGCAAAAGAGATTCCTTTACAACTAATTCACTTACAAATTTTCGCCTGGGGTTGGATGTTTGTTACACGGCTGTAGGCGGACTTTAGCTCCTCCTGTAGCTCTTTAGGAAGGGCAGCAAATACGTCTGGATCAACCTGCAGTCAAAGAACCAAGAAGCTGAACATCTACTCACCAACAATGAAATCAGCTTTGTATATTTTGAGAACTCTTCAATGTAGTCATCATGATTATGATTGTGATGCATTCAAAACATATACCGTGGGCACACCTTTGTCTCTGTATTGTATTACTGAAAGCAAAAAGAGCCCAAAGACCCAACAAGTCATTTTGTTTCATTTTAATTCTCTTCATCCAAGTTAAATTGGCCATGGTCAATAATTACACAACCTAAGAATTGGTTGATTGCACCGTTATTAGTCTGTGCACTTGTGGGTGCATTTAAAAAGGCACAATACAAATAAGCTATTTGAAGAAATCAATTTAAAAATAAAAAATAGGTGGTTTTCAATTATAGAGCACAATTCCATATTAACAGTGAAGATACAGTATAATGTAATATTAGAGGCAGTTGAATTAAGTGTTCATGTTTTTCAGTCGTGGCTTCTTTAAGGGCTATGGTTTATTCACAATAGCACAATTTTCAAATAAAAAGCCGTGCAGTATTTTGTCTGTACCTCTATGCTATTTAATGGCTCCAGACACATTGATGTGAAGATACTGAAGTGGTAAGACGAAGCTGGGCAAATCCATATATCAAAACATCTAGGCTACTCTGCTGCCACTTTGACTCAGACCCACATAAGGAGATAAAAATAACCCCTATAGAGCAAAAAGGCTATATAGGGGTTTTCAAAGTCTGAGACTATGGGCCTTCCCACAGACAGAAAAGAAGCTCTTTTCTGTGGCACTTATTAGTTTCTGATTCTGGTAAAGTGAACAGGAAAATTCTGCAAAGCTACCGTACCTCAGAACCATCTCTTTACCCAAATAACCCATTCAGGCTATTCTATGTGATCTCTCTTAGATAACAAATTTAATATCTACTCTAATATTTTGTCTTCCATTCATTGAGCCTCCCTTGAAACTGTTTGTAGCTTTGTTGGGAAAACAGACCTCCCATTTTGAAATACAATGAGCTATAAACTACTAATACCTGTTAAGTCCCAAAGCAAATTATTTTATTACAGAGTGTATGTTTTTGTGGGAAGGCAATGTTAAGAAAACTAAATTAAACCTCTACCAATAAATTGCCCTGTTTTTCTCAGTTGTTTTGCTGTAAAATTAAATAACCACCTTATAATAATAAACATCAAATTTCAAACTGTCGCATCCTTACCTGTGAAAAGCTCGGTAGTTCTAGTACAATTCCTGGACTGTCTGGAATCTGTAGAACCAACGTTCCTACAGGTGGAGTGTATAGTGCAGGTACAGAGGCCAGAGGAGGTCGAGGAGGAGAGGATGGACGAGAATTGGCAGTGGAAAGCTGCAGGCCAGGTGAATGGCAGTTATTTTGTCTCTCTTTGTCTCTCTTAGTCCACGACTGCTCCACTTGTTCTCTCAGCTCTGCAGGCAGGGCCTCCAGCACAGAACGATCCACCTTAGAGGGTCATAAAGCAGCACAGTTTTGTTAAAAATGTGCTGAGCTCTTGTTTCATCAACAAGACATTTCCATCCAGCCCTTACCTGTGAAGGAGAAGGAACTTCAATACTGAGGTTGAGACGTGAACGAGAATGTTTTGGAGTTTGTCTGCATGCTGGCTGTTCTTTGCTTGTTCCTGGGACTGGCTCAGCAGGCGACAAAGGATGTGGAGGGAAGCTAGCTGATGGAACTGTTGTAGAGGAAGTCTTTTCCTGATGTGTGTCTGCAGCATTTAGAACAATAAGACTTAATAGTGTTTATAGACAACAACAAATATTTAAACTGAATCACAAAGACAACACAAACCTCTGTTGTTAGGTTTAGCACTCGGTTCCTGTGCTAACAGCATATCTTTGATGGAGCGTACTCGGAGACCCTTACAGTCCTGGCGGAAAGACTGATTTCCCTCAAGAAGCTGAACCATGATGCCGACTCCTCTCAGGTCCTGCACCTGTAACTTCATGGCATGTAACAGCTTGATGACTGCAGTTGCAATCAGTTGTCCACTGTCAGTGGACTGAGCGAGCATCACAGTCCTGACAGAAAGTGAGACGGATAAAGATGAGTAAACAAAGTCACAATGACATGAACAGGTAATGGAAATAAGACATCAATTATTATAACATATAGTCTCTTTCTTACCTGGCTAGGTTATCACATATGCCATGACCACCGTATTTAGCCGGTTCCAGAGGTGCTCCAACCTTACGAACCATGACCTTCAGGGTAACTCTGCGACCCTTCAGTCCTGCTTCCTGTAAACGTTTTTGCACCTCCATGGATAAGTTAGTCAGGAAACACTCTGCTTCGTCAACCTGGTGAGAGATAGAACAAGAGGCTTAGAAACTTTAAGGCAAGCTGATCAAGATCACATGGCACAGGAGGAGGAGTAGGTCTAACCTTAGTGAAGCGAATGTTGTAGTTCATGTCAGCAGAGACCGATTTCCTCTCCTTCTCGTAGCGGACGGGCCGGTCATCTAGACCCCTACAGAAGCGGAACAGGGTTTGTCCAGTACGGGGTCCAAACTTCTTCTGCAGCTGAGACATAGACACTTGCTGGAGGTCCCCACATGACCTCACACCCATAGCAGCCAGCTTCCTGCCCATAACAGGCCCAACACCTAAAAAAAGGAAATTACATGACCATTTTATTGAATATTTACTACACCAAAGCTTAAAAACTGTAGGTTGTTGACTATGACCAGCAGGTGGTGCTGTATATCTACCTGGTAAGCTGGTCACTGGCAGGTCCCTGATAAAATCATCCACTTCTTCAGACTTTAGGAAGTGCTGCCCGTTTGGTTTGGCCTTACGCGTCGCCAGCCGAGCCAAAAGGATGTTGGACCCTGAACAGATCACAGTGTTAAGTAATTTATAAATTATGACCACTGTCTTTATCTATTTTACAATATGGAGCAAACATAAACTTACCCATGCCCACCGAAGCACAGCATCCAGTTTTCTCATGAATATCTGCTCTGATCGCTTTGGCCAGATCGTCAGGGTTGACGCCAACCTCAGCTAGCAGAGCCGAACCGTCTATCAACACTTCATCACAGCTGAGAGCCTCAATGTCATGGGTGTAACTGCAAAGACCAAATATTGGAGAAGTTAGGAGATGGAGATGTTATCATGCATACAAAAGGCAGTAAGTGAGTGAAATATAGATATTAGTGCTGTTCTTACCCGGCCAGAATCTCATACATGCTCAGAGCCACTTCTTTATAGGCCTCAAAATCATATGGGACAGACTGCAGCGTAGGGCACAACTGTTTTGCTTTGCCAAAAAACATTCCGTTCCTCACACCCGCCTGCCTGTGAAGGAAAGAATATACATTCACATTCCTGTTGGTGGAAGAACAAGACACTCATGCCATGTGTTTATCTTACCTAGCTTCATAGCTGCAGGATGCAATCTCTGCCATTGACAGAGAAGCAGCATCCTGGTGCACTCCGTTGGCATGGGAGTCAGGACTTTCTTGTGAAGGAGTTCTATGCAGATCATCATCATCAGTCCTCTCTGACAAACAGCAATGGTACACATAGTTACTATTTGGTTAGGCATGTACAAGACACACACAGAGCCAGGCCTGTCACTGTTAGGACTCTCCATGACAAACTAGTCAGACACGACGATCTCACCAGTTTGAGGATGAGTATATTTCCTCTGGTAGTACTGCAGCTCCACTTGAGGGTTAGCCCCGGGTCTCACAGGTACTCTGCCCTGACCACGGTTACTGGTTACAGCTACAGGCTTCCCTGCAAGAAAACCACAAATTCAACCAGGAGCATTGGCTGGATTTTTAAGATTTTACCATTTGCTATTCCTTGTGTAACACATAAACATGTTTTATTGACAGCGCACATCTAAAAACAGACAAAAAAAGCCCTTGCCTTTAAGCTCTGGTCGATGTCGGATCCCCACAGACACAAAGAAACAGTCCATGTCCACATGGAGAATACAAGATTTAACACTGACTGGTGCCGAAGTACCTGACACAGACAAATACATAACAAATCATCAGTGGACAGTTTTCAGGATCTACAAATGAGACATCAACACAGCATCAAATTGTGTCGCATGCATCCCCCAAAATGCAGTGGCTATCTCCTAAAGAGCACTTTGTTTCCTCTTTCATGTTTTACAACTTGAATATGGACTTAAGACCTGGGATTCTCATACATAAAAATATATTAAATGTTAAAGATATTTTAAAAATATTTTCTCTTTGTGGAACATCTGACAGTAGAGCGAGAGAACACATTTTGAGACAATGAAAAGCAGGACATGCAACAGCTGAATTTCAATCAAAGAACCTGGAAAAGACATGGTACGTTGTCGAAGAGCACAGGGCCACCAAAACTCTTATGCAACAAAAAAGAACAACAAAGTGCCTCATCCTTTCTTACCTTGACTGTCTGTAGGTCGCTGGGCCACCAATTTTCTCAGTCGGTCTTTCCCAGGAAAGCAGGCGCCCCCCGCTATTTTTCGTTTGCTGTGCAGTTCATTGACATACTCAGAAAAGCCCGTCCTCCAGGTGGAGATCTGGTGCAAACGTGAGTGAGAGTAGAACTCTGAGATCAAACCGCCTGTCTGTTCTAGAAGCTGAGCTGAAGACTTGGATGATGATGAGAATGATGAATCACCAGTAGGAGGATCAAGTTTGGCTGTTGTGTTGGTTGTGCTGATGGAGGCGGGATCAGATGAAAAGGCATTGTGGTGACTTCCGTTCAGTCGAACCGAAGAATGTGAAAGAGAGAGAGATGCAGGGGAAAGATGAGTCTTTTCAGGAATCTTATCAAGTTGGTTGGGTGTTTGGGGCTGTTTTGGCAGGAGGTGACTTTCGGTGGCTTTTACAGCTTCATGGTAGGTGGGTGGTGGAGGTTTAGGTCTCTGCTCTGCTCCTTGTGAGCTGGATTGTTCCTCAAAATCAGGCGACTGGTCAGATTGTTTTGGAGGACTGTGGGGAAACTCATATGGGTCCGGCTTGGTCTGGAACTGCAATGGAGAACTCTGAGGTTTGTCTGGTGAACTCTTGACTCTGCATTTGAGCAGGTCCTTGTCAGCAGAGGGTTGATCTGTAACAGGGGACAGGTCCTCTGGCTTTAAGGCACCATTAACAAGGTGAGTGTGTCCATTGGTCAGGGGGGCTTCCTTCACCACCTTCGAGGCCCCAGCAAGACAAGGATCATCTTTGCCACACTCTTGCATTTCACTTATTTTTGAATGGCTCTTTACATCCAATGAGGTCTGCAATAATCCGTTTCTGTGACAAAAAGAGGTGAAGAAAATGTTTTATTTAATAAAAAATGATACATGTGTGTGTGTGCTTTCTGCAATTTAAAAGGTCACAATAATAAAACAGTAAACCATTCAACTCATTACTTAAGTTTACTTACTCACTTAGCATACTCACATTTTTAACTCCACTTCCTGTGGGTGAGTGGACTGTGGAGACTTGTGTGGGTGCTTTGTGTGGCTCTGGTTGGACAGTGGGTGGGTGTGTGAAGCGTTTCTGTGCCTGGGGTCTGTAATGAGATGACTGGATGCTGAATGACTTGGCTGGGGGGTAGCAGAGCGAGCTGCAGAGCTGTGCTGGATGGACTGAGGGTGACTGTGGCTGGAGATGGGGACGGAGTTGTTCTGGCAGCTGGATGAAGACTGTTCATGGTTGAGAACAGAGGCCTGAATGTTGCGTTGTGGCAGATTAAGTTTTTGATTGGCATTCAGCTGAAGTGGCCCATGACTTGGTCCTGCAATCTCTGAGGTCTGGCGTAGAGTCATGCCGGGGAAGAGTGGACCTTTATGTTTAGCGTACAGCATGTACGGTAGATAGGGCAGGAGTCGCCCAGCCTTGATGCTATTATAAACAAAGTAAATGCATATATTTTCAATTAGTATTACACAGAATTATACTACATGTAGACAACAGCCCCTTTCAGACATATGGAACAGTTCTGGCCTCATCATTCTATTAAAGTGACAGCATTCTGTCATTCAAACATAGGTCACTTTTCCATTAATGCACACACTGCCAGAGAGATACACACGGCATTTATCAATCATGAAAGATTAAAAAAATAAAAGAAAAAAGTCATGTATAGTGCATAATAATGCAGTAACCAACTAACTAAATCTGAACAGCTTATCAAAGCTGAGCCTATTTATGATTTCCTTAACAGTGAACAATCTGTGTTATGATAATATAACTGCTACTGCTACTTTATTATCATCAAACATCATAATAAAAAAACAGTAAAAGAAACAGTTTGACTTGTGATAAGGCTAATTTATTATTATAACTGAAATATGAAGTTACTGTTGTTGTTCCGTGTGAAATTGCGCAACTGCCTTGCTTCGGAGTTGCTCATAAGGATCCTGCTGCTGTCTGATGCTGCAGGTATTTGATAAACTTGGAGTAAAGACTCCTAAAAACAGCTGGAGGCAACAAACTAAACTGTGAATCCGTGGTGTGATTAGCTCACCTGTCTGATGTTTAGTAAAGTACACAGTGTGACTCGGTATCCAATAATTCATAATTTATAAGTAACTAATGAAGTTATCAGCGCCGTTGTTTCACGCGTTCAAGTGCATGCAGCTTCCTTGCTTTGGAGATCCTCATGTGGATTCTGCTGGTGTCTGTAGCTGCAGGTATTTAATAAACTCAGAGGAAAGACGCTCGAATGTCTTTGGATGAATATTGGTGAAGAAATATGAAAAAAGCCTTCTCGCAATCACTCAACTTGCAGTACTTGTGTGTGTGTATCTCGTAGTGACTAGGTGTATTTCAGTGCAGTCAGTTCAGACTGAACTGACAGAAAAGTGACCAGGGTGCTCATTCAGACATTAATCCCACACATACAGTTGCTGTTAGATTAACAGAATAAAGTGCATGTCTGAAAGGGGCTAATATCATCTTGCACTGAACTAACCTGTCAGTGATCCATTCTGGCCTAATGACCTTTTCCCCTTTGAGCTCCTGAATTTTGCTGTTAGGCAAGTTATTGGCGATGATGTGGGTGGTCTTGGAGCGCGAGTAGTAGACGTGGAACTGACCGCCATGCAGCATCATCAGTCTGCGTAGTTCATCTGCACTTGGATCTGTTCACAAAAGTCAGACAGTTGGACAAAAAAAGACAAGTCAAAATGATAATGACAGCTTACTAAAACTCAATAAACACCTCCAGCAAAAAAAACACAGCTCAGTACACTAGGCACCTTTCTGACATGTTTCCTTACACGTTAATGGATGTCAACTCAACAGGATACACCAGTGTCTTATTTCCCAGTGTCAATGTGCATCAATTCCCCAGAGAAACAGTCATTTTATCACTGTCACTCTGGAATGCGCATCCAAGCTACAGTAGCTTGACATCTTTTGTCTCTGTAATTAGTCCGCTGTGTGCCATAGATGTCAAGTGACGCACATCAAATGACATGGCAGGTGTACAGTACATTGCACCAGATAAACTCCCTTTGAGCTGATTTATTTCCTGGAACCATTTACTTCTACAATGTGAGCCGTGAAGATTTCACATTGGCAACACACAGTGCTACCGCCATCATGAACTGAGCAGTAACCAATGGCCTGAACACAATGAAAAAAGTGCGTCAAGCCATCTGAACAAAACAGTCAAACATCTATTTATGGATCTGCACATTAACGTCACAAACACAGGAAGAATGCGTCTGTACATGAGTAAATAAAATGAGTCAGTAAATACAAACACTAATGCAAAAGGATGTGAAAGAAAACTTCATATATACATGCTTTCTTTTCTTTTCATGCTTGCTTTTCTTCTAGTACTCTTCTTGGACGTCACTGGAGACAGTTACAATTACAGTTCCATTCTGTTCTTCATAGTCTATAGGTCTGACTGAATAAATTGTGGGAAGAAAAGGGGCAGGAAAACTATAGAGACTACACTATTATTTACACAGCATGTACAACAATGTTACCTGTGTATCCATTGACATAAATAGCCACTCCACCGAAGATGCTGGAACATGTTCCTTCCTTGTGCTTTTCTCTGGGGGCATCAAGTTTAAACTGCTCGTCTAGCTTAGAAACCTTGGCAGCCATGTAGCCGCCCTGCACACAAGAGGAAGAGGCAGAAAGAAAATAGGGGACAATCACTATTCACCATTCTGATCAAGCATCAACAGGATGCAGTGGAACAAGTTTGACTGACAGAGGCCCCACTGCACAAGCCAGAGTACCCAAAGGATCCACTGTCAATGTCCTGGTGCCAGACCCCATAGGACACCCTGAGAGGTCCTCTTGTCCATGCCCAATGGTTCGGAGTGTTTTTGACAGCACAAGAGTTACCAACACAATATTAGGCAGGTGGTCATAATGTAATGCCAGATCGGTGTATAGTGTATGTTAAAATATTTAAAATGACGTGTCAGTTGCTTGTTAAAAAGGTTAAGAAGGCTTTCTCTTTCCTGAACTGTCCTCTCAATTCCACAGAGGACATGGGTGAGAAGAGGACGTTAGCCAAGATGTCATCAATCTTGGAAAACACCTTTCATCCCCTGTTTAAAACTATGGGAGACCTAAGCGACTTCTTCAGCAACAGACTGCTACATCCACAGTGTAAGAGGGAGTATTACTGCATAGGTGTGTTGGCATAATACATCTCAGGCAATATAGGTTTATTCAGACATCAATTTTGTAATTTATTTATCATCATGTTTCACCCTTGTGCAATAGGATTTCAGACATTTGTTATGCCTGTTTGTGCACTTAGTCACGTTCTAGTGCGGTGTCTTTGCAGAATACTGTACATTATGTGTGCATTACCACTGCAGATCATATCTCTATACTTGACAGCTGTATATACTGTATAGTATATACAGCTGTATAGACCAACCGATACTCAAATTTCAGGGCCAGGTAAGAAATTCGTATCAATCACCTATCAGCCAAGATATAAATGTTAGTTATATTAAAAAATAATGAGAAAATAAAGGGAGTCAAACTAGTTAGCGACCTACTATAAAGACAAACTTTACTCAGTGATATAGATGTTATTGTCTACTTGCTGTCTATTAGGGCTTTTCCACCTAGAAGCACCAGGTGCTAGTTCGGTGCTTGTTTATAAGTTCGCCTCTTGCCTGTCGCCCACCGCCGGCACATCCGCGTATCCACGACACAATTGTATCGGATTTCAGCGCAACAGTGTGTGCAAAACTTCCGTGTGTCCGAGGAGTCATTCCAATTCATCTGTTATCGGACTAGGGACGTCCTGGAGAAAAAGGAAACAATTTACTGCTTGTGTGTCCCTTTCCACCGTTGATCGCTGGTCACGATAACCCCGCCCCCAGCCCCTGACATACTCGGTGCTTAGCTCTGGCCCAGCAAGGAGTTGGTGCTTGCTAAGCACTAGTTTTTAGCACCTGGAGCCGGTGCTTAGGCGTTAGAAACACAAAGACCTGGTGCTTAGTCAGGCACTGGTTCCAAACTAGCACTAGCACCAGCTCGGTGGAAAAGGGGTGTATGTGTTTGGTGATACTACTGTTATAATGGGATGCTATGTGCTATATGGAGTGCTCACAGTTGTGGTGAAGATTTTCTTCAGCCCATTCTTACCTAATTAGACTGATAGTTATCTACTTCCATTTTTGAGCTGTTATAATGAGAGGGAGAGTGGGATGGTCTACTTTTAGATTCCCAGTAAAGCCCTTTCTGGACATGGGATACGCAACATTGCTGGCATCATCGGTTTGTTAAAGTGATGGCATTCTGTCATTCAGATAAAGGTCAGTTTTCCCTTAATGTTCCTCATGACATCAGGTTAATACTAAGCGAAGAGTAGTTTCTCAGAATGTCCAAATACCTCATTGCCAAGTTTATTTATAATTTCCTAATTACTCAAAATGCTGTCCACGTGTGACGATAATCTAACTACTACTCTGCCTTTACCAGTGAAACAATGATGTTCTGACAGCTGTGATGGAGATCTGGACTCAACCTAATGATGGCTGCTAGATAATAGATGATATAGCTGCAGCTTACAAACTGTGAGTGACCGGTCATTAATCTGAAGTGAAGAAAAGTACATGATTTGACTTGCTGTTAGATTCCAACCTGGACTAATCCTGTCTCTGTGTCAGGGATAATTTATAAATATAAGTATTTAATGAAGCCAACGGCACTGTTGTACCGTTTTTTCATAGTGCTTGCAACTGTTTTGGAGTGTTATATGGATCCTGCTGCTTTATGAAGCTGCAGATTTTTTATAAACTCAAGAGAGGTGGAAGCAAGAAACTAAACTTCAGTTCCTGCTAATGTCTTACAGGAAAAAGTACCCCTGGATTACATTTATTATTAGTGAGTATGATTTAAACTAGGCTGTTAGTGTCATTTTTTATTGCAGGAAAGTTTTATTATCACAGACCTTGCAGTTAGCAGCCTTATAGATATGAAATTATAGAGCAAAGTGAATGAGAAAGGTGTGTTGTCATTTTGGCACACACTCTCGGTTGTTTTTGGATCAGTATTGGTGCTGAAATGTAGGATAAGTCTTCCCGTTCACGTTCCTTTCTGTTAACGTCACTGGGTGATGTACAGACTAGCGCCACGTTGTGTTGTGACTTCTAAAAATGTGACTAGGGTGCTTATTCAGACATGAAAACGACACATACAATTGACATCAGATTAATGAAAAACAGTGCATGTCATATAAAGCACACTATGCTTTATATGACATGTATGACAGCATACTCACCCTTTCCGCCCAACCATTGTCCCCACCGGCATTGGCTTTCTTCTTCATCCACCCATCTCGACTCATAATGAGCTACCTGACAGCACAGGACGAGAGACATATTAGTTAGTATTGAGAAATTTCACGTCAAAGATGCATTCAGAAACAAGACTACTTAACTACTACTTAACTGAACAGGTCATGAGTATATGTTTTTACTAGGGTTTTTTACTATGGGTTTTTAAGGGCAGATACTGATGCCGATTATTGGTAATCAAGAAAGGTTGATGGCCGATATTTGAAACCAATATACATTAAATGTAATGTTTTAACACCATGTGACAGCAAGGAACCTGTTATTCATAACTAGCCTTCTTCATCAATAAGGGTGACTATAGCTAAATATGTAAAAATAGAAATAGGAGTAATTAAATTAGGACGCTCTCCTCTGTTTATGTGGGATCGACTGAGATTGATCAGTTTGTCTCCTGCAGTTCTGTCCACTGCTCTTCTCTATTCTCTTAATATTTCACGGTTCTACCCATTTTATTGCCAACTAAGGTCCATATCTTAAATCACTATTAATAAATTTTTTCCAGACTCTGTTTCAATGTAATTTGTGGCTGCCTTCTAACTTAGCCGCTAGCCACTGTGATAGCAGTTAATTTCCTGGTTTGTGGCAATGGCCTGTGTTTTTTTGTTCGGTTTTTGCAGTCTCTGCTTGAGAGACATTTCTGAGACCACAGAGTGACAACAAACAGAGAGAGGAGGCTGCATCAGACCTGAAGTAGTGCTTTTAATTTATCAATAATCGGTCAATAAAAATACAGATGTCAATAATTGCTCTGGGCAATTCAATCGAAGGCAACTGGACTCAGTAATATGTCTGTGAAGACATTTCGCCTCTCATTTTCATTGAATTGCCCAGAATGTCTATGACCTGGATGAATGAGAACATTCACAGACATATCAATAATTGGAAAAATGCCAAATATCGGCCACGATATTCGGCCAGGCTGATCAGTCTATCCCTAGTTTTTAATTGAACTAAATTCGATAAGAGAAGGTAAACTTTATCGATCCCTCATTGGGGAAATGTACATGTTACAGCAGCCAGATATAAAAGAGGCATGGAAGAAGCATGACAAGAAAACAAAAGAACAACAAGGCTAATAATAAAGACTTTCTACATTGCATGCATGTGCTTCCAGTCTGCTTGTGTCGAGTTCCTGTACCATGATGATGCTACTAGTGAGAATGTTCTCAGTAATGCACCGGTAGAAGTGGCAAAGGACTGGTGGCGAAAGCCGAAATTTCCTCAGTCTCCTTTACAAAATACAGCCTCTGTTATTTTTTTCTTATCAGATATGTGATGTCCCCAAGAAACTTGAAAGTGTTGATCACTGGCACCAAAACTCAAGAGTCAACAAGTGCAATCTGTTTTTCAGCAAAGTGTCTGCTGTTGAAATGTATCTAGACTAAAGCACAAAGCGATTCATACCCATCCCAGCATGATGAATGTACATGTGGATATGTAAACATATACACCGATCAGGCATAACATTATGACCACCTGCCTAATATTGTGTTGTTCCTCCTTATTTGGTCAAAAACGCTCTGAACCATTGGGCATGGACAAGAGGACCTCTCAGGGTGTCCTATGGGGTCTGGCACCAGGACGTCGGCAGTGGATCCTTTGGGTACTCTGGCTTGTGCAGTGGGGCCTCTGTCAATCAAACTTTTCCACTGCATCCTGTTGATGCTTGATCAGAATGGGGTCTAGGAAGTTTGGAGGTCAAATCAACATCTTGGGCCATTGTCATGTTCCTCAAGATGTTCCTGATTGTTTGATGTTTTTGCCATGTGGTGGGGTCCATTTTCCTGCGGGGGTAGGCCAGTGACATTTGGGATTGCCATTTGCAGGGAGTGTGCTTGTTCTGTTTATTTGGGTGTCTAAGTCTCATCAACATGGATGCCAAAATCCAAGGTTTTCCAGCAGAACACCACATAGTACCAATATGATCAATGTTATTCACTTCACCTGTCAGTGGTTTTAATGTTGTGGCTGATCGGTGTAA
>OMNN01027511.1:0-16710 GCA_900302755.1 Chromis chromis
GTTTGCAAACTCTCTCTCCTCCACTCAGCAAGTTGTCTCTCACTTGTCCACGGTCGATCCACAATGCAAGCATCTCACTCTCCTCATCATCCGTTCTCTGACATTTACGCAAGTCACACACACACACACACACACACACACACACACACACGCACACACACACGCACACACACACACACACACACACACACACACACACACACACACACACACACACACAGAAGGAGAGAGGGAAAGGAGGGGAAGAGAGACTGCCAGCTAAGCGGATGTTACATATCCCATGTCTGAAAAGGGTTTTATTGTTTTGTCTGAAAAAGCCATTTCTATTTTTGTTAGTACACCAAGTTCAGAGATATTGATGCTACTGCATGCTGCATCACTTGCTATGTGGATGATTTTTGATCGCAGTGTAGTCCAGTTACAGATACAGTATACCAAGAAAGAGGAGAGTGCAAGAGAAAGTGGGGGGAAGGATCTGCCTCTTACGGGAAACGACACTTACTCTGCTTTCCATTATTGCCTGTTTTCCACACATCTCTATGAATAATTGAAAATCCTTGTACTTGAAAGATATTCTGTCTTTTCACTTCACTGTGCTATGTCTACACAGGCTCTTGCATGCTTTGGGAATGAACAGAAATCCAGTTTGAAATAAAGCATTGTTTCAAATTGCTATAGCTGATAAATTTAACACAAAGGAGTTACTGATCACATTTTTATGGTCGAATCCAAATTGTACATAAAGAAAGAAAATGTAAATAAAGGCCACTTTTAGCCCAACCAGCTTTTTATTTATTACATTATATAATAGTATATATCACAAATAACTGTACATATCTGAGACTGACAGCTAAGTTCTATATATTGTGTTATAATAATTTTTTAATTGCCATTTCTCAATGATACGGCCATGTCAAAAGCTAGACTTTACAGAATCTGTCAGGTTAACAATAGATTCATTGTTAAACCAATCAATTAATTATTAATTGTTTCACATCTGTAGCCCAGACAGTTCAGTTCTTTATTGTTATATGTCATATATACTGTATTTAGATGCACAACTGAAATCCATATTCTGAACTAAAATAATTTGAACTACCATTTCTAGATGGCACATGTACGTCAAGGCTAGTAGCCGACTCAACATCCATTTTTTAAAATATTGAAAACATGTTTATGCCATTTATATCTACATGTAAATCATTCCTGTCTTTGTGTCCTGCATAGCCAGCTTATTTGTTTGAATCTCAGCCAATCACAATCATCCCTCTGTCCTGCCAAAATAAGTCATAGAAGCCTTTGGTGCAAAGCTGCTGATTAGCTCAGTAGGACAAGTTCAGTGTTTTTGATGCCTAATTAACAGAAATGTGCTCAGTAGGTTATTTCCCTTTTTATTGAATCTGCTAAATGCCTATTACAAATTCCCATGACCAAAGTTGACATACTGTTTTCATATTGTTTCTGTTTTTTGACTAGCAGTCAAAACACACAAAATGTAAAGTTTACAATCAGCAAATTTGAAGCTGGAAGTCAAAGTTGGCATTGTTGCTTTAAAAAAGTACCTGAACTATCAAACAACTAAGTGTTGCTGATTCATTTTTTGTTGAATCAATTAATTGACTAATATTTTTACATGGCCTCCCTGAATGTTACTACATCAGTGATCCCTGACTTTTTCAGAATTTCATAAATCTTTTGTCAAATGTATCAAAGCCTTCAGATGCTTACAAAACCACATGTTGGTCAGGTGCAGCTCTACAAAGGGCCCACATAGTGTGTCTTTCAATTGTTCAGCTCAGGGGGCTTGAGGAATAGCAGACGTTAATGTTGTCATATCCTAACAGATTTTATTTTATTCTATAACCACAAACCATAATAAAAAAATATTTACACCTTATGGGACCTTTAAAAGGAGCTTTCAGCTCAAAACACATTACAGCCCAAGTACAGCAGAGGTCAAATAAAGTTTTTTTTCTGTTATTGCAGTGACAAATGATTTTACTATGTTATTAAATGTCTTACTTACCTCACCCAACTTGTTGCAGGAGAGATTGATGCTTTTTAGGGAATTATTCTGTACTAGCACCGCAGATAGGGCAAAAGCAGTAAGCCAAGTCAACCCGTTGCCTCCAAGGTGGAGGTGAAGAAGGGTGTTGTTGTTCAGCAAAGCCTTGCCAATAGCTTCACCCCCCTCATCCTTCAGATGGTTGAGGCGCAGGTTGAGAGACAAAAGACTGGAGTGCTTGGACAAAGCGTGAGCAATAGCTTTGCCTCCAACGCCGCTAATGTTGTTGTCACACATGTTAAGGATCTCCAGTTTACTCTTGGTGAGCAGTTTGCCAATTGCTCTGGCGCCATGGTCTCCAATCAGATTGTGAGAAAAGTCAAGCTCCCGCAGAGAGGGATGATCTATGAGGTGCTTCACCAGCAGCCGACACTTTTTATCTTCAATGTGGCTTTGATGGAGCCTCAAAAGCTATATAAAGACAATACATGATGAGTATTTGCAGGAATCTATGGTGGGTTTTTACCAACAAATACATTTTACAGCATGAACCTACCCCATGTGCTACCTGCATGCCAGCATCACAGAGCAGTAAGAACTTAACGTAAATAAATTAGTTGATTGACACAAAAATAATCACCAACATCTGAATAGACAACTAGTTATTGAAGTCTCTATTTCAAACTTTTCAAATATGAGAATTTACCACCGTTCTCTGTTAAACACCATTGAAAATGAAATATGTTTAGGTTCTGAATTGCTAGTCAGACAAAACATAATCAACAGATCACTCAATTAGTAGTTTCAGCCCTAAAATGAACTCCGATATTCTCATGTAGTTTCATATCATGCACAGGAAACAGTAGCCCATATAATGCCATGTTTTCATGCAGTAATACGTTCATGTGACCAATAGGGCTTATTTCCGGTTGCAACCACAGGATGTGATCATTTTCCTGTTTCATGACATCAGGGACATTCATACATTTTGTAGATGCCAACAAGGTGCTGAAATACAAACAACATTCATGCTTCAGACAATCAAGGATGCAGTCCCAAAAAAAGGGCAGCATGCCATAAACCAGGAGGAGTAATCAATATTCACCTTCAAGGTCCTACAGGACTTCAGGGCCTTGGCGAGGGACTCACAGTCTCGGTCAGTCATTTCAAACATCTTCCATTCAAAATTCATACCACAGTGTTTAAATCCATACGTCAGATGCAGCTCTTCCAAGTTTGTCAGCTTGTCCAGCAGTATGCCAAAGTCAAAGTGGTCTATTCCAGGTCCCTCATACTCCATGTCAATTGCCAAGTCTGATGCATCCTCCTCTTCCTCCCTCTGGGGCTCCTTGACAGGTGGCAGCAGCTGGGAGATGTCCAGCCTCTTGACATAGTTTTTACAAAGCGGGACCATCTGTAGAACTATCTTTGGGTCTGTTTCATTAGGGATAAAAAGTTCAATAATGTTCTCCAAGCGCCTCTCAAAGAACATTCGTTTCCAGCTGTGGCCATAATGAGAGACATCACAAAAGTCCCACCTCTGCTCGCAGCAGTGCTTCCAGTAGACACCATCAGTCACCAAGTTGGCTGTCAGGTGCAGGGGCAGAGAAGGGGACAGCCTCTCTTGAATGAAGTCTTTCTGGGGGGCTGTAAGTTCTTCAAATATAGGCCTTTCTGCAATACAGACACATTTTGCAATTCAGTTCCAATTACATTATAAGTGTGAGTGCAAATGTGTGTACAGTCATGGTACAGAAAAACAGCAGCGTACCTTCAAAGTTGATCACGATACTTTGCAGACAGAGGTTTGACAAACATGGCACTGTAGCCAGGGACCAGTTTGGGTCGTCAGCAAAGATCCTCCTCATCCTGCTGTAGTCTTCAGCTCAGTGGAGATATGCCTCTGGAAGATAAGGACGGTTATTGTCTTGTTGATGTCTACAGTTTATTTGTCTGTAGACGTTCACCTATACAAATGTCTATGTCCGAAGCATTAGCTAACATTAGATAACTTACATTTAAAGGTTTAAGATGTGTTCAATGTCTTCATAAACAAAAGAAACTGTTCGGAGTCGCTAGCTTCTAGCCCAGACAGACGTTAAAGCAGTTAGCTTAGGAGCGAGCAGTCCCTTCACACTTGTAGCTAAACCATACAGCTTCACCTGTCACACGTTTACATTAGTTTTATACAGTTTAGTTAAGCGCATTTAATGTTTACCGTCCAGACGTTAACGGACACCGCCTCGTTTGTTGTCCCCTGTCTCCATAGAAACAGAACGCCTTCAGTTTAGTTGAGGGTTTCAGGGACCTATGGTCTCTGTTCAGAAACGGGGACCACTAGGCCTAGTGGTCTCTGTGGTTCAGAAACAGACGGACACTTAAAACAGGATCACAACAAAATGACTTGGGCACCTAAAAGTTATCGTCGTTCGCCGTAAAGACATTATTGTCGGGTTTAAACGTGTCTACAGCTTTGTCAGGATCAACAACCCTGCAGCAGACACAAGGGATGCGTTCAGGAACCTAATGTAACCGAATAATTAAAGCCAAAGACATGTTTGCAGTGTTTAGCGTCAACTGGTGTGATATGTACTGATTGTAGGCAGTACTATATTTTGAGTTTCCAATGTTTAGGTGTTCAGTGAGTGTTTTTAGTGGATTAGGCTGCCTATAATAGTAATTAACACGATTTACAGACAGGTTTACAATAATAGTGAAACAGCAATGAACAATAGTGATGGACCTTGAGACCTTGAACGCAACATTTGCATTGACATTTGACCTGACATTTCTCCAACCATTGTTAAATACAGCACGACCCTGTTTTTCAGTTCAACTACAATTTATGGTACATGTTATTTCAGGGCTCTTCACACAGTAAGGTGAAGACCTTACAAAAGGATAGATTCTGATTCTGATTCTAAGTGACATGTATAAAATAGATACACTAGCACTGTATGTGACAAATATTAATTGTATGTTGTAAAGGGACGTAATGATAGTAAGAATAAGAAATACCTATCAATTCTAATCATCTATAATAATAAATTATTTTAATATTAATGCATTGCTGTCTATTAGGAAAAGAAAAGAAAACAAAACTACCAACGGAAGACCAAATAATTAATCTTGTCCAATAATTATTTAGTTATCGGCTAACAACTGAACATAAAATGTGAACACTGAAATGAGTGCTTGTGTTTTTAGCTTTGTGTTGCATGATGTGGGGGGAGCAGGGATCATGCTGTGGAAGACATTCAGATCCTACAGACCGGCCAGATGGACCTTAGATATAGACCATGGGCATTTTGGAAAAGAACACCTTGGAATGAATCCATCTAAACAACAACAGGAAGCAGGTGCATGGCAACAGTGTAGGAGGGGAGACGGCAGTAAATACCTCCTTAAGAGACGAAGGTAAGGTTACGTAAAACCTCATGTCTAGCTGCATTATTTTGCATGCAAAGTAGATATCAGAGATTAACTGCACAGCCCTTCAGTTTCATAATTTCAGATGTAGTGCAAAACTTTGTAATAGGATACAGTTAGAAGATTATAGAGTCCAATTATATCCAAAGACATTTTGCTGCATCTAACAGTTGTTGCCATTACTTATCAATGAATCATTCCTTTAATACTATCTATCTATCTATTTATCTATCTCTATATCTATCTCTATATCTATCTATCTATCTATCTATCTATCTATCTATCTATCTATCTATCTATCTATCTATCTATCTATCTATCTATCTATCTATCTATCTATCTATCTATCTATCTATCTATCTATCTATCTATCTATCTATCTATCTATCTATCTATCTATCTATCTATCTATCTATCTATCTATCTATCTATCTATCTATCTATCTATCTATCTATCTATCTATCTATCTATCTATCTATCTATCTATCTATCTATAATCTGCAAATCTTTCTCACTAGTCTGCAGAATAATATGATGTCTGTCTAGCTGAGATGTGTTCAGACTACTTGAGATCTTCAGTCCTCACGTGGTGGACCACTTATTGTCAGTATTAGTGCTGTTTTACAGTCTGTTAGACTCCAGTCTTGATGGGCCCCAAACAGCCCTGTCACACTGCACTGCCTTGCTGTGGCTCCTGACCGTGCAATGAAGATGCTTTAACAGTGACACATGAGTTGAATTCCCACAGACACACAAGCGCATGTAGAAATGGCCCGGGCGTGTCTTGCATCAGCACGACGCAGAGACCAAGACTTTTTCATAAATTAGCAGCAGCAGCTGCTGTAATCCTCCCATCAGGGCAAACTGCACTGATTCCTCAGAGAGTGGACAGTTTCACAGTAGAGCCCGGATGATGAGGGGGGAAACTTGTTAGTGGTAACTTGTAAGTTTAAAAAAAGCCACACATAGCAAGATGATTATCTGGCTTTATGGTGAGGCCTCAGCAGGATGTGGGCTGCACAACACCTTTTTTGTTTTGGCCAATCAGCTAAGAAGTTTTGGAGATGATACAGAAGCACTGATGCAGCATGATAATGATCTCATGGGCGCTGCTGTGAGTGAATGCTGGCGATTCCGTTTGCAACTGTAATTTTTTTTATTTTTTTTAGCCCCTCTCATCATTTTCCCCCTCCAGAAGCTCTGCCTCCTACTTTCAACTCAGCATTTGCAGTTGAGGTTGTGGCTGCACACCAACTCTACTAATTTTGGCACACAGGGCCGGAGAGGTCAGTGCCTGGCCCACTGTAAATATCTGCTCATCACCCAGAGGACACCAGCAACAACAGATAGGAGAAGTGAGGGTGCAGCATGCCTGCGTGGAGTCATGGAGGTTGTAAATCTGTTATATTGAGGTGAGGTTAGATGTCAATATCTTACAGTAAAGTCAAGCGAACATCCTTCATATAGCTCCGCTTTATTTGCACAATACATTCTGAGGTATATCCAGGGGGAAGATGTGGTCTCTGGCCAGCTGTGTGGCTCCATCAGGGCAGGCAGTGAGTGTTACTGCAGCTTGCAGTGCTGATGGAAAACACAGGCTACCAGCTGCATCTACTGTATACACCCTCCTTTACCATCAGTGATGCATGTATGCTCCTACATGACAGCATACCCCACCTCTTTACCGCTGCCTGCTAATGTCTACAGCAGAATGAAAAATGACTGTTGTCACAAGGTCTTGACATTGTTTCATAGTCTGACAGATGTCTGAGGGCAATAAAATCTCATACTGTATTTGTCATATAAAGCATATGTAGTTTTAAAAAAAAGCAGCATGTTCAGGGGCTTTGACCCACTGAGTGTTAAGTGTTTTAAGTAAAGGTTTAAACCCTTTGTTGAGGGAACAGTGCAAATTGAAATTATGTTTGGTTAAAACTGTGCATCACGCAGGTTTTAACATTAGGGACTTGAAACGTCTCCTAAAAACAGAGGTTAATGAGGTTTCTTCTTAGGGAGGGTTGATACCCTTGAGCCTTATTGGATTTGTAATTTGAATTAGCAATGCGTTCAGCAGGGTTCTCATGTATTTAGATGTCTTCTTTTATTTATATATTTATTTTTTCACTAGCTGTGTGCGTTGCCGTGAGTGGTGATGATCACGTCTTTGGCTTGTCAGTGTGTTGCAGGATGTTACAGCAGAAGCTCAGAGCACTTGCTGTCATGTGTTTGCCTAATGAAATCAGACAGGATGGTCATTATCATTATCATGCATTATTGCCAACACTTCCATGTTCAGCAATGCTAATGCGGGCAGGAAACGAGTGCACAACAAATTCATATCTCAGCAGGTAATGCATAAAAAGAAAGTTACAGTGGCGTGTTGGCAGAGATGCTTTTTTTACTTCCGTCTTTTATGCGTGCCATGGGGTGAGATTGATGGGGGTCTCTCTGCCTTGCCATTCTGTTGCATTGTGTTACAGCAGCTGCTCATGGTGCCGGTGTCATGTGTTAGCATGATAAAATCTGGAACAGTGGAGAGTTATCAGCTACTGCAGGCATGAAAGAATAAGAGGCAGCACAAACTATTGATCCGTATTGGAGAGTATAAAAGATTTAATAAAACGGAATATAGACTTGCTTTCTTCTCTTCATACAAGGTGTATTAAAATAGACATTTACAGTGAGTCATGTTCACAGCTTGACATTTGCAGAATGTAGGTATGTGCTGCATTGATTACTTCATTCAAGATACTCTCAGCTGTAATTCTTAGAGTATAATTAACCACTTTAGGCATGATTTTTAGCCATACTTATACACAATTATGTACAGTATCATAGTGCCTAATGATATTGTGTGGTTAGATCAGAGTGCAGAGATAGGAGGTTGATTTCAGCACCATGGAAAAGAAGTTTGTTTTGACTTAGTACAGTCACTGGTCTTAAATTGTGAAGGGTTTTTCTTTTTCACTTTGAAAACTGAGGCTGCCTTTGCAGTCATGCCTTTTTGCAGATAAACAAGAAAGGATCTGAGGATAGTATGATACCAACCATGACAGACTTAAAATAAATGGTGTCAGTGAACAGAAAACTCTAGCCTCTTGTTAATTTTGTGAAATTTGGACCCTGAATGCAGCCAAGAACCAGTAAAGAAAGCAGAAAATAAGTGCCAATTAAGTTGTTATCAGTCGACAGAATGAGATAGATGTTTCTCCCAAGGCAAGGCAAGTTATTTAGTGCTTGAGATGCATGAAAAAAAAAAGTTGAAGAAGTGGCGTAATTACAACTAGCCAAAAAGATCAAAGGAGTAGCCACTAAAGCACTGAAGCAATTAAACTGGAGCTTCTCTTGGAATTTATTTTTTAGGGTTAGCAAGTAACAAAGCAACAGAAAAAAAGCAGTAGTTCACTTAAAGCGCTGAACACAGGAGGAAACACAGGTAAATAACATACACGCCTCAGGAGGCATAGAACACTCTCCACTTTTCAACTTTGCTGCATCATGAATTTCAGTGGGAACAAACGTAAGAGCAATAAAATGTTCCACTAAATGGCTGCTGCAGTGATACTGTTGAAGTGGTAAATAGAGCTATTTATTACTTACGTGAGATGATGCGGTTCATATAGATTGCCTCTTCTTACTCATCAGTAAACAGTGAATTATCTGGTAATGTGTTGAAGACACAAAATGTATTTTTCGTTCTTCAGTAAAGTAAACCCATGCATGGTCCATAGAAATACACCCGAGGTTTCTAGGAAACATTATTTTGCCTGTTTGAAGATGAATGTGGCTTTGTTAGCTCTGATTTCTGACCTGTCCAGAGTGTACCTTGCTGATAAGCTCCTGTCCCCTGCGAGTGAACAGTGCAAGCAGTGTTGAAAATGGAAGAATGAATTCCATTATCATCTGTAAGTGGCCTGTTCTGTTGCTTATATCACTACAAATATGTTAAAGTTAATTAAATGTCAATAAATTCAGATGAAACAAACTGCATGAAAATCAGAGCGGTGGAAAACCCTTCTAAACTCCCCAAAAATCCAGTTTAAAGATGCATAAACCAGAGTAGATAGCCTTTTGCACTTGGTCACGTTTTTCTGTGTCTTGAGAACATTTGTATTCTGACTGGGTAACCTTTAGAAATAATGATTGCTGCATGGTTCCTCCTATCTTGGAGGCTTTTAGCCTCACACATATGAGCAGTATATCTGAATAAGGAAATTTATTGTCATAGAGCATGCGTGTGTGCCTGGAGTCTGCCTGTTAACAGCATGGCTAAGTTGCTGTCATTTGTTTCTGACAATGACTGATAAAAAAACTAAAAGTCTAAAGGCTGACCTGCTTGGTGCTACACGATGACTGTCACATGTAAAATGGAGTATTAGGGTGTGACCAGAATGTGCAATGGATTCTGGTGTAGAGGGCCATTGAGGAAAGCGGTGAGGAGTCATTTTGAGAGAGGCTAGCTGTCTGATGGAGGGATACAGATGCACATAAAAATCCATATGGAGGTTAGAGAGCTAATTCTTTCAGGAATACTGTGCAGGATGTGGTGCGATGCTGAGCTGAGCCCAGTGGTAAGCAGCGGTTATAAATCAAACATACCATATTCAGCCTGTCTACAGCAACCAGAGTCCTGACACACATATTCAGCTGGGAAAAGCATGTAGCCGGCTGCAGAGCACATGGCATTTAAACTGCAGAGGAGCATGACTTTTCATACCCATGAGAGCCACTGCATGGTACCAGCCAGGCGCCCATTGCTTCTCCTGACTCGGGTAGGAAAATTATTGGTGGCATCTGTCTCCCTAAAGAAAACAGTGTTGTGCAGTCATCCTGCCACTGTGTTAGCCTCAAACTGTTGCTCCCAACGCTGCATTGCAGAGCCTTTATACGGACATTTAAATAAAGTGACATGATGTCATTACGTAAACAAGAAACAATTTATGCATGTGGTATAATAGCAAACTTCCAGATGTCTCCAGATGTGATTTTATCTGAAGGTGACATTGATCTAGATCCTGCTTTCAGTAGCTGCATCTGGTCAAATTGATCAATATTTGCTACTAGAACTGCATTTCCCTTTACCTCTCTTGAGCAAGCCAATTAAGGGAGCTACATGCTCTCATACAGGAATCTGAAATGTGCACAAACACTATCTTCCCCACAGTCCCATTAAATAATGCATAAGAACAATATATTATTGTGCACCGCTTACTACCACAGGTCTTACTAGTCCTATTAAGACTTTCTCCTCTGAACCGAGAAACATTGGACAAAATGTAGTGCATTTAATGCACTATTCAATCTCGACTGAGGCATTAGGAAAAAGATAATGCACCCATGAATTACTCCTACTGAATATGCCTCTGTGATGAGAGATCATTCCGTTCTTACTTATTGATTCGTTTGTCAGAAAGTCGTATGGCGTGCTCTTCATCAGACTGCACCAGCCTCACTGGAGATGTCTAACCCTGCTGCCTATTAAAAGCGGAAAGACTACAGGAGCATTAACTATTCTAGTGTAGTGAATGGTTAAGAGCCTCAACCTTCACATTCTGTTTTCTCTGTTTGGATGTGGCTTTAATAAAGAAACGTGCATATTCCAGCGCCCCAGTGCAAAAAAAAACAACAACAACAAGTCTGTGAATGCTGTCTTGTCACTGACCATATTCACATGTAGTTGTATCTTCAAAGCATCTATGCATGTTGTTTTCAGGACAGCTGTGGGCACTGGATATGCTTCACTTTATGCCCTTTAATGCTGTGCAACCACAATAAGAAACTGTATAGATCTAGTTGTTTCTTTGTGTTTTGATTTTTCCTCAAAGCCTGTCTATTTTAATACTTAATCAAAAGCCGTGTTCAGTTCTGAGCGTCTTGAATTCTTGTTTTTAAAGCTGACAAACAAAATAATAAAAATTCAACTCATCTCGACTGAATCTTTCCGTGATTTTAATGTATTTAAGCAGAATTTCACAGGACTACTGGTGCATTGATATATGTCCAACCAGGATATATTGCACAGCTAAAATAAGATGAAAAAACGTATTACCTCAAAGGAACAGCAGCAGCGGAATATCCATGCATTTGGCCCGAATCCATGAAATAAGTTTTACTTTGTTGCAGTCTTTGGTGAATGTGTTATTTGATATTTATCTAACAGGATTCACAACTTGATGATTTACTGCCGTGGGCTTTTTTGGAAACAATAACAACTTAGCAGGTTTATCTCAAGATGTGGTGCACTATATTTGTGTAAAACTACAGATTATTGCTGTTTAAATCTGTTAGACCTTTGAAAGCTTTATTACCCTGAAATACTGAGCACGTTCTGCACAGAATAGATTTAAGGTGCAGCTGGGCAGAAATGTGGTGCAAATAATTATTGATTAGTGTTTTCTGAGAGTAATGGATGTAGAATATATCCAGCCTGTTCACTGTAGATGAAATGTTTGTGTTGTAAATAATATTTGCTATTGGTTGTTTTCACAAACATTAATGTAGGATTATGAAAAAATGTAAAAACTGCTCAAAAGGTATTTAATGAAAAGGCCTGTGCAGTCTGGTCTACTTATTTGGCTGCACTTATCTTTAAATAAGCTGTATAACACCTTGATCAGCACATTATTACACATACATGTGCACAAGGACACCTAAGTAGGAAGGATTTCTTGCTGATGCAGAGCTTGAACTCTTGCTCAGGAAATCTATCCCTCAGATCAGCATTCATTGAATGTTTCTATCCTTGTTTCCAAATAGTTCACTGAAGTTCAGCTATTAATTACAAGAGCTGCTGCTGCTGTACTGTTTCCAGCAGTGAGTTAATTTCAGTAGAATACGTAATTTTGCCAGTCCATATGGGCTTCTTTCTTCAGACTGAATTTTGTACCTCTGGAATGTACCCAATCTGTCCCATGTGTCCGCAGGCTGACTGGCTGTTTAGTAGGCTGCGTAAAATCCGCAGAGCATTAAATTTTCATGTGTTGCATGCATTCAGTGAGTGACCGCGCCAAGTGTAGCATAGATTAGCATAATGTAACTTACATGGCATACTGTAGCTATAGGTTTTCTTAGGGGAAATGAATCAGTGCCCATTTTCAGTCTTTTGGCTGTCTAGCCATCGATCCATCCATGCTTAATTGCCAGTAGCACTTGTTTGGTAATCCTCACAACCTTTCTAAAACTAATGTAGTCCAATACAATATGCCCAATTAGTCCAACCAAGGTTAAATAAGCATATATACAATATATCTCTGTGTAATGAATTAGAGACTTAGCCATTGCTGTAGCCCCCAATGCTGATCATTTTCCCAATTAATAGATTAGTTTGGCCGATAGAATCAAATGCCAAAAGATGGTGAAATTGACAATCACAAGTTTCACAAAATCCAAGTTAACGTCCTCAAATGTCTAATTTTGGCCACAACTCAAAGACATTCAGTTTACTGCCAAAGAGGAGCAAAGAAATCAGAAAATGTTCAAAACTAAAAAGCTGGAATCAGATAATTTAGACTTTCATTCTCTAAAAAATGTATCAAATGTATCAATTATCAAAATTGTTGGTGGTTATTTTAATAGTGGACAACTGAACGATTAATCATTGGAGATCTAATACAATATGCATATATATGTATAAAATAAGAGGGGTGGTGTTTTTCTCTACAAGCTCGGGTCCTCTACCAGGGGCCTGGGAGTTTGAGGGTTCTGCTCCGTATCTTTGCTGTTCCTAGGACTGCGCTCTTCTGGACAGAGACCTCCGATCACCCCTGGCACCACTGTTGCCTTTACTCCCCCACATCTTTTCGAGTTCCTCCTTCAGCCCTTCTCCAGCTTCTCATGTTCTTTCTTTCTGATGTTACTGTCGCTCTGTATCGCCACATCTATCACCACCGCCTTCTTCTGGAGTTTGTCCACCAACACAATGTCTGGTTGGTTAGCCACCACCATCTTGTCAGTCTGGATCTGGAAGTCCCAGAGGATCTTAGCTTGGTCGTTCTCTCCCATCTTTGGAGGTGCCTTCCACTTTGACCTTGGGACTTCCAGCCCATACTCGTTACAGATGTTCCTGTACACGATGCTTGCCAATTGTTAATGGCGCTCTATGTATGCTTTTCCTGCCAGCATCTTACACCCCGCTACTATGTGCTGGTGTTCTGTTTTTGTGTACAAAAATAATTAGCTAACCCTCTTTTATTCTAAGAGTAAATGATGCAATGTGTTTGTCATTGTGCATCAATCAAATTGCCACTTTAGAGTCCCACAGGTAAAACTTAACAAAGTGTATGCAAAATAGTCCTTCACAAATATTCTGTTTATTTTTTCTTGTTGTTTTCCAAGATATTTCTGAAGCTGTTTAACAAATCCTCTATTTTCCTTTGATCATTGCATTGCAGGAAACCAGTTTCAATCAACATCACTCGAAAATCAAAATTTAAAAAAAAATTAATTCTCATTTTTTGGAGTTTTCCTAATTCTGTCACTTTTCTACTGTGAACAGTATACTTTTAAATTCAGTTTTTGACCTTATATTTACTCCTTCTGTTTTCGTATAATTCAGCTATTTCATCGTTTTATAGTACCCACTAATGTCTCCAAATCCCCCTAAAATGCATGCATAAAAGTATGTTTCTGTTTGTCTAGCCGCCCGTCCGTCTGTCCTTGATGTCACTGTCTCTCAGACCTACTCTTTGTGTGTTTGCTTATTTTCCGGACTATTTAGTTAATCTGTACATATTAGCACAGCCTGCTTTAGCCATTGATGCGGCAAGTCAAGGAGAAACTTGACACTAGAAGATTGTTAAGTTGTGCTCAACGCTACCATGTGATGTGAACTGAGTCATTTTCCATGCTATGAACAGTGACATCGTTGAAAAAAGAAAGAAAGAGATGCATTCAAGTTGAGACATTTCTGAGAATACTTCTGTCATTTAGTGGGGCAACTGATGATATCCCCAAAAAACTATCTTCATTTCTTTTGGAACAGAGCCTCATGTGAAGTGGATCAAGTGCACAGTATGCTTTGTGCAGCTGCTGCCAAGTCACAATGCAGCTTTAGCCAAATATAGCCTATAAAAAAAACTGTAATGCTACAATCTCTGCACTTTACTTGTGCTTAAAGCTCATGGAGGGCCTTACTATAAGGGGATAATGCAACAAAATGGGCTATTTTACTATTCATTGCAAATAAATTGCCATTCTGATAAGCATTTTCTACAATATACACACTATCTTATATTACAGTAAGTGAAGTGTGACTTTCTGTTGTGCCCTACATGAATGGAAATCTGTTCAAGGGAATGAGTTGAATCTAGTTTCTCCAGCGCACCAGTTTACTCTCTGCAGGATGGTTGGCTGAAGGCTGGGATTATCAGGCGGCTGCCAAATGTCTTCATCTGGTCTGATGCTGTTGTCTTAATTATGAAGTGCTCTGGACATGCCTGTCTGCCAGATGCCATAAATGTAAATGCTAGTGTGAGGTTTGTGATTTTTTTAAAAATAAATTAGGATTTTTTTCCATTACATATGTGCAGGGACCGGCCATACCGTGGTCATATTCCACTCAATATACTGCTATCTTAAAAATGGAAATCTCTCTCTGGAGTCCTACTAACCCACAGACTGCCAGTGGACTTTTAAGTGTTTTTTTCCCCTCTCTCTCTTCAAACTGCCCAATTTCTAAGCCGGCATGCATTACATAGGACGAATCAGCTCAAGGATGGGTAGTTTGCATGCCATTTTCTGGATCTGTGCCGGGGCTTGCACTCAGGGCAGGTGGATGACTTTGACTTGCATGAGATGTGAACTGGCAACACAAAAGCTATACCAACTCAAACTTGTCCGTGGGAAGAAAAACAGCAGTGGCATGGCAGTCTCAACCCTCAGCGTACCTGTCTGTCAAGATGCATCGAGACATGCCAACCAAAGTCGTGTCAGAGGAAACAGTGCCCAGGAGAAGGTCAGCTGTATATCATGTTCATGCGAGTGGCACCAAGACGTGAGGCAAAATGAAAGCTTTATGGTTTGATACTGACATCAATAGTGGATGTTGCAAACTAGCAGCAAACAAACCGGCCCGGCGATGTAAAGTGATAATTTTGTTAAAGAGTAATCATCCCCGAACAGGCTGCATGCTTTTGGAGCCATCCATGCTTAGAGTTATTGATGATTGCCCTTTGACGGGCTTCAGCAAGATCAGTTCATTAGATTGGACTGACAAACTACTTTCCCCATCGAGAGACTTGATATATGACGACTGGATGTAGTTGTTGTGGGCTGGGTGTCTATTGACTAAAAGGGCCTCATTATTGGTGGCCGAGATTAGTGATGTAGGACATTCATAAAACGTGTCAAGCTGCTACTGCTGGACGTTCGGATGGATGGATGGTTGAAGACTCCAGGCGTATCCTGCAGATAACTTATTTGTGCTGTAGATCTTGGCGCTTGACCTCAGGTTTGCCATTCTGCCCGGATGCACGCTTTACTGCATTTCAAAGGAAAATATCGAACGTTGAGAGTCCAAAAGGTTTATTCCCGAGAGCGAGCGTTTTCATGTATGATACTTACGACGTTTGTCTGCTTAATTTAACACAGGCAGGTTTCTTCTTGATCCTTTGTATTCGCATTACTTTTATCACACACAATAAGTGGAAGATGTCGATACTTTTTGTGCCACAGGGCTTCAGTTGGTTTGTTTGTATTTGTACATCCATCCAAAGATGCATTGTTGCATCAAAATCAATAAAATATAATAAAAAATAAATCAATAAAGATAAATCTGCCAATTTTAAAATGTCCAAAAAGGTAGAAATTGTCTATATTTTAAAGATATTCTGCATAGGCATGCAACTAATCGTTTTTTATATTTGTTAATCCTCCTGTTTATCTTTTTTATTAACTGATAAGCTTGGCTTAGTTCCTTATTGTCCCATAAGAGTTTTTTCCCCCTCAGAAAGACAGCATAAATCATGAAAATACAAATAAAAACACAATACAACATGTCACAACTTCAGGATGTTTAGCTTAAAATTATTTATAAGAAAAACAGTGAATCCTCTTGGAAGCAGAAATCTGAGCCAATTTTTGACAATCTTTGCTCGAAAAAGAAACTTAATAATCACCTAACTGATGAATAATTTATTTTAAAAAATAGTTGTTTTTTAGTTGGTCAACTTCACTGTCTTAGCGATAATTAGGTTTTCTTGCACACAAGACAAAGAAATGTTCCAAGTCCTATCTATTGAGAGGCTGCAGCATGCTTGGTATATCTTATATTCTAAAA
>OMNN01027513.1:3955-15475 GCA_900302755.1 Chromis chromis
GAAAATTATTCATTTAATTTTATTTATAATAAATATAAAGGCCTTGCTCAGGGGAAGTTTGGAAGGTCAGGGGTTCAAACCCCATTTGCACCAATCAGTAGGCCAAAGCCTTAACCAATGAGCCAGCACTACCCCTACTAGTTAGATGAGTTAGATTTTGCTTCCAAAATTGTAATACTACTTTAAATAAGGTCAGACAGAATGAGACTGATTACCAACATGATTCTATTTTGTATTTCTTTTAGTCATTATTGGCCTTTTCATGACCCCAACTACTTCTAATACAAGAAAAAAGTGAAAAGTGTACAGAAGACAGCGCCCTAAAACCGATTAAACAATGGGATTTTGAGCTGGGAGGCTGTAATATTATATAATTTATATATCAATAGAGAAGAGACTTTTAGTCACTATTTTTCCACTCTTTTAAGTAACAACAATTGAATCTGGTATATTTGTGTTGTGATAACTTATAGAAGCTACTGCCAGCTTCACTAGTCCAGTCCAGCAGATGGTTACAGTGTTGTCTTGTTAACTAGCCCATTCTGTAGAGCATAATGGTCTGGCTGCATCTCGAATGAAGAAAATGCTCTGGCTTGGTTTTGTATTTCTTTAATCCAACATCGTGGGTTTTGCTAAGCGAAGGATGCAGCTTCGCTATGAGGAGTAGATTTGCTGTGGTGGAACATTTGCACGCATGGAGGCGAGAACGGATTAAAATGGACAACTGACCAAAAAACACAAGCAGAGCTGCCTCACTGCATGATCCAGATCCTCAGCAGAACTTGAAATTTCCAGTATGTAGGTTGTTGCCCAGATGTTGTTGTTTCCGTAGCGAAGTGGATTTTGAAAATGGTACCACAGCAGCTAGCGGAAGGAGAAAGCAGGCTGACACAAGCTGGTTTATCCCCACATCCTACATCCAGTGAGTCAGACTAGCAAAACAAGTGGCCACGTAGGCTAAACCGTAGAGTGTTGCTACTTTTTATATGCACTATTTTATATTTTTCATGCATTTTCGAGGTAGAATTGCTCAACCATGGCATTGACTGTTTATTTTCTCATGATGTGTCTTCCCATAAGGTAAAAAACCAAAACAATTTATTACATTTGCAAAAATATCCAGTTTGGGTTCAAATTCGACCCTTTCACAACATGTTTGGAGCTTCTTCTTCATTTTCCGAGTTACCAGGGTGATGAGTTCTGCCACTTCTGATGGCCTGACTGTAAAAAGACCGACAGCTGGGAAGCAATACAATCTGGGAGAAAATACTTTCCCCTCAAAACATAATTGCTGTTCAGTTGTACGGCAACATAATTTTTGGGAGGACATGGCTGCCCATTTATAAAGAGGAAGAGCTGCTGGTGCTTCAGGCAACCTTGACCTACAAAAGGTCGTCGTCTAACTTTTGGAAAAGGTGAGTTCGGGCCGAAGTGTTGATTATGATGACAAATGCATATATGACTTTGAACAAGGAGTGAGGTCTCCCTCTTTGGCAGTGTGTGTGTGTGTGTTACTGCGTCTGCTGAGGGGTGATAAGACCTTTAATAATGAGCTTGTTCATTCCGCCATCAGTCAATGCACTGTCACTGTCTCGGCCGTATTCAGTCATTAATGCATTTTTCATTTATACACACAGACATTAACAGGAGGAGAGCAAATGAACACTGAAAATGATCGAGCGAGGTCTAGACAGTGACAAAGCCTCTTTCTCTCTCTCTCTCGCGCACACACACTTATAGGAGGTCACACTCAGTCATTAAACTGTACATTTACATACCGCCCTCATCATGTGCGCACACACACACCTTCATCTTCCATCATTAGGCTGTGAAATCTCTGAATTAAATATCACTTCATTTCCTGAGAGGAGAGCTTGTCATTGAGTGAATTATAAGGAAGCGCGTCTTTTTCTCTCTCTCTTTTTCCTCACACACCTCTCGGTTAATTTAATTTGTGTCTTTCAAGTGTAAACAGACTCGATTGTAAACGCTCACCGTCGGTAGCTCATTTAGCGTGTTGCTGCAATTTTCTGCAATTTGTGGCTTTTTAACAAAACTGACGTTATTTCAATAAGCTAATCCTGAAGTTTGCACAACAAATTTACAGCGTTTCCGGAAACAAACACCGTAGCAAATTGGGCGATAACAACACAATCTATACTGCTTCTGCCTAACACACACACCCACAGTGATGCCTCCATCATAGAGGACATTACATTGACTTGCATTCAGTTAATGAAAACTTACCTGAAGCATAAGACTACTTGCATAACCTTAAACTCTGTGTGCCAAAATCGGACTTGCTTTTTTATCCCCAAAAGGGTGTTTTTATCCCCATAACATGAGTAAAACAAATGCACACACATAGACAAGAACCTAATGAGGATCGAGGTGGCTGCCAAACAACACAACCCACAGCAGCAAATACAGAAACACACACACATTTCCTGATCGATGGATTCTGTCCCCTGGCCCAGTTTCAACCTTGCTGTGATGCACGACGGGTAATTATTCAAACCTTTACGTTCTAACGAGAAACATGCCTCCGACATCCATTCCATTAAATACTCGTGCTCATCAATGCTGCATTCATCTGTCATTATGAAATATGCGTTTGAAATCCATAACAGAACACACACCCACACACGGATAAAGGATGTTGAACAGGGGATACATTCCAGTGCCATACATATTCATCATGTAAAATCAATGTCGGGGATTTGGATGTATTGATCTGAATGTATAAGTTGAATTTTGTTAAATCAATGCTGAAGCCACCTGGTTATGAATACACAATGAACTCCATCAGCTAAGAAAAGTGAAATCAGTAAGGCAGATAGCTTGTATAGAAAATGGTAACCTTTTATTTTGCCGTCTGTCAGTTAGCTTATGTTGCAGTAAATAAAGAAACATCCCTACAAATCATGTTTTCATGGACTACAAGTCTTTCTTTAAAAGCGAGAGAGCTTTATGACGTTATTACAGGCATGGAACAGGCTTTTTGGTGAGTGTAAATATGTGTACTGCTTTATTTTAATGAGCCAAATGCTTTAGGCTATTCAAATTATTATTTTTTTCTCTGCATTTTTACTCATCGTTTAACACCACAAAAGGGGTGTCAACTTTTTATGAGATTGATGCATATTTTAGTCTTGCAGCCAAGTACTTTAATACTAGTGCGTGTGCCTGACCATCACCGTACCTCCCTGGAAGCTAAACTGATATTCTTTATTAGATTTCCCTATTATGAACCAGGGAGGGCAGTGCTGCACCGCAGTGATCTGAGGGGGAAACAAAGGCTCAACAGGATGAGACAAGACGAACAGGGGAGGGAATAGGCAGGCAGTGCTATTAGAATTGAAGTGCGTGTGCGTGGTGAATTGAAGAGTGCTGTGTTATTTCCAACCAACTCCACATCTAAAAAAAGAAAAAAGAAAAAGAAAAAAAGACAAGGCTATTCAAATTTTAATGTAAGTTACACAGCTTTAATATTAAAACGGCTAAGATGAAACAAATTTAAAAGAATTTACTTTGCTTGTATTTGACCACTTGGGGGCAACACAACAAGCCATGGATACCACGCTCACTTGTTGAGTTTTACCTTACTGTGCCAAACTTTCAGCAGTTATTTACACATCCAACAGACATTGGAATTCATCTGGTCTTCACAAAATTACATTCCTATACAACTAAACTGCATTCTCAATTACATTTTGAAGAAAACGTATTTTCTGCAGGATTTGCTTGTCATGTATCACAAATACGTTTCCAGTCAACATATCTTTGGTTGGCTGAAAGGGAGCGACTATGAAGCAATAAAATCAACAGCAATCATACGTTAGATGGGGTGGGATTTGTCACCCTGCTAACCCAGAAAATGGAGGAGACGCTTCAAACATATAGCCTGTGTCTGAAAATCATCCACTCATTCCCTCCTCCCGATGACCACGATATAGTGAACTATGTGGGGAGCTCCTCGGCAAAAGAAACACTTTTAGACACAACTCAAGTCTCGTTGCTATTAATTAAATCACTGCTGTCAATCCCGGCTGTGGTAGTGAACCGATCAGCATCATAAATTCAAATGACAGTGAGCGTATTTTCCAAAATTGATAAATGAAAATTTTTTCTTTGTTTTAATTGTAATATTTTTGCATCATAAATCTTGGATTTGTCTTGTGCCTGTTGTCATTTTGACAAGCTACACATATAGAAAAGATATATTCTGTAGAAAATAACACTAAAATACATCTAAACACCATAAAGTAGCCGTCAGAAATCTGTGGAAATTCCACCAATGTTCAATTTGCTCTCTCGTCCATTTGGTATTCTCCCTCAACGCAATGCATGATGGTACATATTGCTGGTTAGAGACCATCAGCTGTACACTATTTTTCATGGTGCATTGTGGGATACTTTGAGTGACTATATAGGGTGTAACAATTGTAACTTAGCATTCGGACAGCACTACAAAATGGCAAACACCCTATATATAGAGCACTATATAATAAATAGTGGGCAGCTGTGGCTCAGGTGGTAGAGCGGGTTGTCCACTTATGGCAAGGTTGGCGGTTCGATCCCCGGTCCCCCCCACATGCCGAAGTGTCCTTGGGCAAGACACTGAACCCGAAGTTGCTCCCAATGGCAGATTAGCACCTTGCATGGAAGTCTGTCGCCATTGGTGTGTGAATGGGTGAATGCACTTATATAGTGCTTTTATCCAAAGCACTTCACAATGTGTTTCGCAGACCATTTACTAAATAGTGATTGATTTCGGATGCAGCTATAGTAAAAGTGTTTTATTTTTACCCAAACTGTGATTTTTCTTGAACATAACCAAATAATTTTGGTGTGTAACCTTAACCAAGATTCCAAAACAGAAAATGGTGCTGTGGATACATGTCTGGCCACTGGTAAATGCCACCATCCAAAGCTCCTAACTTCTTACTCGGACTTTGTCGCTCTTTCAAGCTAAATGTGTCCCAGGTCAAAAACTACATTTATTTCTAAACAAAATTAGATTCCTAGAATGTAGCTTAGTTGTCAAGGAACGTAATTTTGTGAAGACTGGGTTGCATCTGGAGTTGTGTTGCTTATCGCCTATGGCTTTAAGTCCAGTATTCACTCTCCTTTTATCTCTGTTTTGCTCTCCACCACCTCCTGACAGGAACTGCAGCTGCTATGTTGCTCCACTGTGTTCACTAGGTAGCGGCTCTTTGCTTAGTCAAAGCTTTAAAAGTTTTCTGGGGTACTTTAAAGGCTCTCCAATGGAAGCTTAAATTAAGACTCAAAGGGTTTTTTTTTTTTTGTCCCCAGCGATGCATCGTGACTTCAGAAAGGGTTTCGGAGTAATGCTGTAATGTATGTATAGAGAGCTGTTAGGCTGGCTGCTCTCCAAAACGTCTGCACCCAAAACTCCAGAGGTCATTTTGTGAAGAGCATCGAGGAAGCACTGAGGCCCCCCAACAAGCAAACACACAACCTGCTGCTGTCCCCATCTGCTGAAACTACACACACACACATACACACACCACCTCAGTGCAGAGGGGGTTTGAACTCTGTCCAAGTGGTTCTCGCTGTGTTTACTGCTGTTGATGTCTAAGTACTTTTCATTAAACCTGTGTGTGTGTGTTACTGTGTGTTCAGATTCATACCAGCACTGCAGCACCAACAACTCTTTTATGTGGGTTTGGACTAAATGCCAGAAACAAACTGTCTAAATGCTATGTGTCAACAAGGTCAAAACTTATAGCATAAAGACTTTCAAATAAACAGGTGTGTTGTAAGTTACCCAGTGACATAAAGGAGCACCAACCACCTACAGGAAGATTCTCATGTCCAGTTGATCTTGAAGTTTGTGTTCAGACAATATGATAATATGAGTAAAATCTGCATGACCTGTGATAAACAATAGTAAAAGCCTCCTGAATGAAAACCAAATTATTTCCAACATGCTTTTACTGAAACAACTTAACAGAATTCCTCTTCAGTCAGTGATTAAACTCATGAAAACTCATCTGCGTGTATCAAAACTACATATTTGGATGTTTTTTTCAGTAAAATAAACCATTTCTGTCATAAAATAGTTTACATGTAACTCTACATTGTTGCTTAAGATTTTGGACACTGTGGATCTACAGCATTTAAAAGACAGAAGCACTTTGCATGCTTATTATCTTGACATTTGTTGCGACAATAAGCAAAAGATATGCTTTGTTTGAGATATACTAACATAAATTCCACCTTAAATACCCAGAATGGGCTTCAGTAGTAGTAGTGTGGCCATGATCTCTTAATAAATCCTTTCAAATGGGCTCATGATGTTCTAAAGTAAATACAGTAAAAGTGTATGTTGGACACGGCCTTTGTTTTTTTTTTTTTTTTTGGCAGAGCCTTAATACAAATGTAAAACTTAGAAATACTGGATGTACTGGATGTAGTACATTCAATTCAAAGATTGCACCTCTGCTCAAAAAATTGTAACACTACTCAACGCTACAAAATGGCAAGTTGTAATATTGGTATTATAGAAATTAGTAATAGTAGAAACTAGTAGAAATAGTAATTCAACAAGTTGGCAGGATTAGTTCCTTATGTTTGTTATGTATAAAACCCTGGAAGTCTGAATCTGTGTTTTTGAGATGGTTATCTGCAGTGGAAGGTGGAAATACTCAGCCATGGTGTTGACATGGTGGTCATAGTGTATCTTATAGCATATAAAAAACACTGTATGGACATGTTCACACGATAAAAAAAATAACTTTATTTTCACCGGTGTGGGTCTTTAAATAAGATTATTCTGACTATAAGAAATTAAAGTTAAGTTTTCCCTGCTCTCTTCAACCTGTTTTTTCTAAACTCAACGAAAAACATCTCAACATTTTTCTTCCTCTTTAGTCCTTCAGCTATTGTGCTGCTAACCTTGCAGTCGCCACCAAACTGTTACCAATCAATGCTGAGTGCCGGGTTCCATAAGACAGTTAAAATGTCTGCATTCTGCGTGTGAATGCATGGCACATAGAAATAAAATGGTTTAAGTTATTCATCACATTTCAGGCAGTCTTTAACGATATGTTGATTGCCGATGTTCATATTGGAACGACACTGAAAACATGATAGAAGTAGTTCTGGAATCAAAAAGTGATGTTAGAGATTTGATAAAAAGCTGTTATTTCATCAGTCATTGTGTCTCTGTCAGTTTAGTGTTATGATATTATGTAAAGCATTGCTGTGGGATCTCCCTGCACTTGGTTTGAAAAGAGGAATTTGCTGTATTTCACTGTAACAACCCCCAAAACTCAATTTGTAATGAGATAATTTAAGACACTTGTCAGCTGCTCCACATCCCTGTGGGTTTTGTGTGCATTTGTTTTAGGCTATGTGTGTGTATACTTGTCTCAGACACACAAACTTTCTATTGTCAACCAAACTTTCAACAAAATACAAACTGATTAGACTTGATTTTCCCTCCCATTTCTAACTGCTGAGGGTCATGGACTGTAGAACGCCATAACAATGCCAAATAGTGTCAGCTGTCAGCGTTTGCAAAGCGAAATAAGACAAAAGAGTTAGTTGTGGAGAGTGAAGACTGGTCCTCTTGGTTTTCATCATATCATACAGCAGATGAGTCACACACACTCAAAGACATATCTCCAGTAGTGCTTACAAAGGTATAAAAAGTGCCGTATGAAATATTCAGAGGAGTGTCGTGGATAGACTCCAAAAGAGATGAGTGCTGTGGAAGAGTCACTTCTTCTGCCTTTTTTTTCCGCCTCTTTGCAGTTTGAACGGGCTAATAAAACAAAGGCTCAACATGCTTCAACACATTTGGTTATCTCTTACAGTCTTATGTGGCAGCTGTTCCATCTGGACAAATTGGATAAGAGTTACAGAGGTTTCTTTCATTATATAGTATAGTAAATTTGCACATATTCCTTAAATTAATTGGTTCTCAGGTGATGCTGAAGAGTCTATTTGACCAGTCAGGTACTATATGAGAGTGGAAAAGATAAACACATAAAGGAAACTGCTCATTTGTGAAGCCACGGACATAATACTAGAATCCCTTTTATCATTTCTTTATAATATTGACCTGCTAATATGCCCTCATTCATCTATATACAATCATATGACTTGTTGATATACTAAATTCAGTTATCTGTAATCACTGTAACCTCAGCTTTAGCATTCAACCCTGCCTCCAGGGAATTGCATTCATGTACATATTTTTTACTTTACTTCTTCCCTTTCTGCTTTTTCCTCTAACATTTATATACTACTAATTTGCGACAGTCAATATATATTAAGGAATAGACATAATTTTGCCTGAATTAGTTTTTTTGACATTATCCATACCAGCAGTACAACATACCTCAAAGCAAATAAAGCAAGATGAACATTTTTAACTGTTATATTTACCCAAATTAACTACTTAGATAACGTCAAAGAAAGACTCTTGTCATGGTTAAAGCTGGAGTGAGGGATTTTTTGATATACATGAATCTCTCTGACAATCAAACCCTTTGCCATAGGAGTCCACATAATGCTGATCAAGCCTATCAGTGCCAGTGCCTATGAGGATTTTAAATCTGTACATTAACCAGCAATGATTTGTTTGCCAGAGCTGAAAGGGGGAGGAACCATAGAGGAGTGTGACGGAGCTTAAAGTGGAAAAACTTAAGAAGCATCCATGAAAAGTTTCTGATGCTTGAGATAAACAATAATCTCAGCATTTAGAGAAAGGATTACAGTCCGAAGCCACCAATACTAAAACTAGACTGCACACAGAAAAACTGTCATACTTCTTCGGTGCAACATTCACACATTCAAACCTGTGCTTTAGGAATATTTGTGCAGTGTCATTTTTTCTACATATACAAGAATCTGTGCAATTATATTTCTTATATCAATATTTCTACTCATGGAAGAATCTGTCCAACACCATTTACATGTACAATTTTGTTATTTTCCACATCCAGAACAATCTGTGAATATCTGAATATGCACATATGGAAGCACTTTTCTATTTTCTACTGATGTTCCCTACACGATTGCACTATCCACCGTTGCTGCTGCAAAACTGCAAATTTCTACTGTGTGATTAATAAAGGCTTATTTTATCTTGTCTTATTTTATTTAATCTTTAAAAAGTAACCAATTGACATGAGGGGCATATTTCAGAAACTCGCATCAATAATGTTTGTGTAATAACTCTTAGTGCCAGTAGGGGTTGCCAAAAGTGATGCAAAGTATCAGACAAGACATGTTTATTTTATTAACATTTAACCCAAACTACGCCAGTAACTTTACCTAAATTTAGGCAACACAATTACGCTGTTCTGTCTTTGTTCTTTTTGGTGAATATGGATCAATCCTGCTGTTCTTTTCTCTTCATCACTTCTTTTTTCTCATGCTGCCAAAATCACATAACTTTCAATTTCAACATCACTACACTTGTCATCTGTCAGCGTTCTCCGACCCAATCACCCTCAAGACCCCGTTCTTTAGATTTATTGTAATTCTGTCACTCTTCATTCCAGATTGTTTATCTTGCATCTTCCTCCACCCTATTTCCACCTCATCCATCTAAATTTGCTCCACAACCACCACCAGCATTTCAACTCCGGTGATCCTGTCCAACAAAGTCTAACCACTAAAATATTTACATTCAGCATGCTCTTTTATCTTCAATAAATGTAGTTCTTTCCTCAAACAAACCACATTGTTGTACTAAAGATGCAAATCCTGGATCTTTGTATGGCTGCTGTCCAAGCCAACCACTGTCCTGTTGAGCTCAGTCCAAAAGCTTCTCACTGTTGTCTATTTGTAGTTTGTTCACTTTTGTCTAAACTAAGTTATAACAGTAAAGTGGTTTATGGCTGTCAGGTCCATCTTAATAATGTCATCACTGTCAGCGCTGATTCTCTTAGTCCAGCACCAATCCAATTTATTGCTGTTATATTCACTTCAAAACAAGCCTACATCCAGGGCCGGCCCTTCCAGTAGACAATATAGGCAAATGCTAAGGGCGTCGTAGCCTCCAGAGGGCGCCGTAGCCCTAGGAGGCACCTCAGAATAGCGATGATATTGTGCCAGAGGGCGCCACAGAACTGGTAAAGTATTCATATTTAATGTTCTTAAATTTAACAGAGCTGCAGAACAGTTTGAAATTGGAGTCAGAAGTGAAGGTTTCTCTGAATATCTCCCAAAATATGTTTTGTTACTGTTGACACTCAGTAACACCCCAGAAATCATACTTACGTGTGCAGACCAGTGGCAGGTAGTCATCAACCCCGCTACTCTTCTCACTCGGGGTACCAAAAACATTCCTAACCCTGAACTCTCATGGTGCATTGCAGCATGGCAGTTCAGCTCAGGCTATTCGATTTCGTTTGTAAGCTATTGTAGCGATCTCAGAGCCAATCACAGGACTGAACTGTCGTGCTGCAATGCACCATGGGAGTTCAGGGTTATGAACGTTTTTGGTACCCTGAATGAGAAGAGTAGCGAGGTTGATGGCTACCTGCTGTTGATCAATGAACTGGATGTATTGAAGTATGAAGTGTGTGAAGCACTTCATGGTTCACTAAAGACCGTCTGATTCAAGCGTATATCGTCCACGTCACTTGCTACAGCACTTAAATCACCGACAGAGGGGGGGCGCCATAGAAGATCTCGCCTAGGGCGCCAAATTGAACAGAGCTGGCTCTGCCTACATCTATATATCATATGCACTGTTCATAGAGATTAATAGGTGAGCTGCCATGTATTAATAAAAAAAGGTACCACAACTAATTTTCCTATGTCCCCAAGTGTCTTGTGTCCCGTGCTTGTTCTCTCCGCGGATGTCTCTGGATCTGGAGCTACACGTCTCTGATCTGCAGCCGCTGGCCTCACCACCTGCTGTCCTACCATCCCCACTCCAACCTCTCCTGCTATCCCCTCCCCCCTCATCCCCATTCCCAACCCAACCGGGCGAGGCAGATGGCTGCCTTCCCTGAGCCTGGTTCTGTCGGAGGTATGAGCAATGTGTGACACTGTATGTTTGACTACTTTCTGATATGAATGATTTTCCTCTGTTTCCAACAAATAGATAATAAGTAATTTACATATTGATAACCAGCAGACAAAAGTAGAAAAAAAAAAAGAACAATATCCTTCATGATGGCAGTAGTATTTTACATGTCAACCCCTGGCAGTGTGGACTTGTTCATGTGTCTGTGTTGTTGACTAGAAACAGCAGGTTAATTTGTTTTTGAGTTATTTTCAAGAAGCACAAACAGATTTGTGAACCTGAGCAGAGACAACCTGAGCTTTAGGCGAACTAAGCTGTCAAATATAAATATGAGGTGGTATAAACTATGAAGTGTTTTGACCTGCACTGTGTGGAAGTGTGTGTTTAGCTGTGTGTGCATGTAAAAATATATCCAACTAGAATTGTCTCTGAATACTTTATCTGCTATCTTTGTACGTGCATATCAATGTGTGTGTTGACAGATGGGAATAAAATAATGTGATACG
>OMNN01027521.1:13892-30641 GCA_900302755.1 Chromis chromis
GGGTAAAAAACTTCTTCTGGACCTCCCTACTATATAGTATGGTAGTTTGGGGATGGAATGCACTCTAGCTGTCTTACCTTGTTATCAGCCTCAACTAAGAAGTTGCTCCTGCAGACATGAGGGTGGTTTGAATCTTTTAATTCAACTCTCAGCAAAAAAAAACAAACGATTAAACATATTTTGTAAAAATGTCTTTAACTGTCTTTAACCACTGGTATAAATAATGCAGTTACTACACTAGACACTGATATGGGGTTGTGCGAATGTCAGATTAGTGCTTCCGTTGTTTTAAGTTTTCATTATGATCCAGTATTTGAAATATCCGAATCCAGCGAGGTGCATTTTTTGTCAGTCTGAACAAAACATCACAGTCATCATGCAGCTACAACGTCCATTTATTCAATTCCATTAGCTGCTGCTATAACATAATAGTTGTGTAATGAATATGACTAGTACTGTTGTATTGCTAAGACATAAAACATTCCACTGCTGCATTTCTTTTTTGCTTTCATTGAAATTCTTCCTGTGGAAGAGAGAAGCAGAAATAACTGTCCCTTTAAAAAAAATTTGTATTACCATGCCACTGTGTGTGTGTGTGTGTGTGTGTGTGTTTGTGTGAAAGAGAGTGTGAAAGTTAAGAGGATCAAAATGAACCATTTCATTGTCCCTTGAATGCATCAGAAATAGTTTATGCTGTATTTCTCAAATGTCACTGTCTTTTTGAGGTAATGTGTGAAAATTTGCATTAATTCAACCATTTAACATGAAGGAGGTACTGCGCATAACTGATGTTTTGGTTAATTAATTAATGCATTTAAATTAATCAACATGAATCATTGAGACACTTGCTGCAGTGACGGTTTTATAACAGTTGATTTTAATGTCAGATTTTTTTTTTCATGTAACTGTTTATTGCTGTTGTATTCAATTGTTATAGTCAGTTTTACAAAATTAAATCAATCTAAAAATATGAATCCTGTCTTACTGCAAAATAGAGCAATCTTTTTAGTTCTTAATGCAGTATTTGTACTTATTTTCTTATTTCTGCAATGTGAGAATTTTTTTTTAATACGTCCACAAATATTTCAGTGTTTGCTCTGCAGAACTTCTATTACATTTCCCAATAAATCTGTATATTAAGCCACTCTTGCGTGCTTCGTGGGGGGCTGACCTTGGTCACACTTTTTCAGCCAAGACTTACTGATCAATTATGGGCTTTCCCAGCCTCCTCGCTGCCTGGCATATGGGCGCTTAAAGGCGCGAGAGTGGAGGAGAAAGAGGGGTATCATTTCATGTGGAGATCAGGGCCTATAGGCAGTGAATGGGTGGATTTAGGGGGGACTGTGAATAAGGGAAGGGGGTCCTCGCTTGTACCAAAGAGAAAAGAATCTCCCACAGATCAGGGAAGAGCCTTTTTGGGAATATTCATGATGAGGATGAGGAGGCATCATGAATTCATGTGTGTCTCTGTGACTTGTGCGGATCATCTTTTCAGTAAACACTTTTGTGTACAGAGCCGGGATGTCTTGCTTTCGATCTGTGTTTGCGATGTAGTTTCGTGGATAGTGTTGCCTCTCCACAAAGCAATATGGGTTTTTGTGTACTCTGCTGTATTCCTTTTGTATCAGTAGGGGAACAGATGGAGAGTGGTAGAAAGACATAAAGAAGCTAAAACACACAGTCTTTCTTCCTCACAGCTAGCTTCTCACTCACAAAGATTTTCTCAAGCTTGCGCTCAGACGTGTGCTATTTCAAGCATTTTAGACTTTTTCTCCTTTCTCTTTTTATCCATACGCTTTTTTGTCTGAGCTGTGTACTTTCAAGATTTGGGCCTGTGCACACAGTCTGTTTACTGTTTCTTTGCAGGGTCACTTGGGGTATTTTGTATAGTAACGGCCACTGTGACACACTTTTCTCCAACATAAGTTTTTCTTTTTGGTGTCGCACACATTTTTGCATCTCCTTAGTCCACAGAAAACTGTCAATCTGCTGCAGGTTGTACAAAGGTTGTTGGACAGTCATAAGGCCCTCGTCTTGATTAATAGTCAGGACACAAGGCCAACCTGATGCTCACTTACGGCTGGCCTCATTTTACAGATGACACAAAGGCAACCACGTCTGGTAAAAGGTCTGTGACCCACCAGACGGTCACAAAGCCCCTCTCCTCCCTCCTGTCCCCTAAGCATGGGCTCCTTCCCTGGGCCTTCGTGGCATCCCATGTCCCCTTTCCTTTATCAGCGCTTCCAGGGCTGAATGGGCTCTGTGGTTGGTCAATAAATTCAGTGATTCAGGGGGTGGACAGTTGCAGCCGTGTTAACGTTTGTTCACAGGCTTGTCGGAGGGACGGGCCCCGCCCAGCAGCGCTTTGTCTCCTGTGGTCCCTCATCAGGTTAGAAGTCAATGGAGGGCCTTGTGCGGAGGTGGCAGGGGCATGGATGGAGCCGCCTCTCACATGGCGTTCACACAGGGGGAGGACCGGTTCGGATCACTGTGACACTTGTTAGTGTGGGGCCACACAACATTGCCGGATCGCCTCTATCGCTCTCCCCGAGGGCCCGAGTGATATTCAGCGCTTTAAACAAACTAATGGTCGAGGCTGCGGGGTTGCACTGCGGTAAGATGATCTGCACTCAGAAGCCTGCAGTGACCGCGCTGAAAAGAAGTGCACAAGTGTATCTTACAATCTCAGTTTACAGATCAGACTCACAATAAAATGAGGTCAGGCCTTCATTTGCACTGATGGTGAATCCAGTCTTTAAATTTGGACTAGAATGGCACCCAAATGGACTTTTGTGGCCCCTGATGGTGCCACACTGTTGCTGAGTTATGGCCGGTTTCTCAGGCTCAGCTGAGCCAAAGCCTGGGAACAGCCAGAACAGAGACAGAGAGCCATAGATGGAACAACACACAAACAGCAGAGGGCTTTAGCAGACGGAAAACAGTGGACAGAAAAAGACGCACTGTGACTGAAGAAGGACTTAGAGCCATGACTGAAGCCTAACTGTCATGAGAAGATGAGAGTTGCCATGGCCACCCAGGAGCCACCCAGCAAGCATGTGAGCAGGGGAGGCTCGGGGGCCAGGGGCCTGAGCCCGGGCTGGTGGATCACATGCACTAACCAGGGATTATGTGCATAAGTGATGAGCGCTAAGCCGGCAGGTGAAGAAGGGAGGCCCTGGGACAAGGAGCGCGCCATCCCTCAGGACAGCTCCGTCTGTAAAGAGCAGGGACTTTTTCCCAAGTGAGGCTGATCTGCCGTGTGAAGGGGACTCAGCCAGAGGTCCTCGAGTGCTGAAAGGGCATCCCCCAGGCTGCTTTCACAGCATAAGTGGCCAAAACGCTGGTCTTGTGAGTCATCTTGAGTGGCAAGAATGGGGCATCTTCACATTCATAAATCCCAACACAAACACACTCATGGATATGAACTAAGCTTGGATGAGGATAAGCTCCACATGGAAGGGCACCGGCTCTTCTTGAGGGAAGCTTTCGACTCGCTGCTGATGTAAAAGATCTAATTTAACCTCTTTGGCTAAGTTAACTTTACGGTATATTTGCACACAAGAAACTCTTTTGGGTGCCAGGATCAACAGGTTCATAGGTTGTTTTGCTGCAGGGAATAAATGCTCATAATATCCATGGCCTTACAGGAATGTGTTTGAACACTGATGGCACAAAGAGATCACATTCCCATGGTGCACGGAGAGAAAATACACAGTTCACCAACCTACCCCCAATACCTTTTCAAGACGATAGTATCCCTGAACATATTAACATGTAAATACACTTAGATACTTTGACAATGCACTGAAATGCATATAATCTACATGCTAACTAGTGCTTTAAAGAGTTTCCACTGCTGAATGTGGTTTAGTGAACACTTTCATGTCTGGGTTTTAAAAATTAAATGTGAGGCCTCTCTTAGAATCTCTAAAAGCGTTTTTCAATTTGATGAGGGATAAGGCGATGACTGGGTTCCCTTTTCAAAGGAGGAGACCCAGAGTTCAATAAGACTTCAGTCTCATTGCCTTTGCCTCCAAGTTGAAGATCTAAATGCTGGCTTTTTCATGAAGGAACCCACTACGTTAGGTGACAGATGGCAGGTTGTTATGCTGAAATACCAGTTGCTATGGTCCCCCTTTTTCCTCCGCAGCTTCACTTGCCATAGCTAAGCATCCCCTCCGAGGCCGGTGTACTGACTTGGAATAAGCTGACTTGAAACCGCTCAGGTTGTTGTTGACAAACATGAGCCTAGATGAGTCTCCTAATCTCCTGCTCCTTTATCCGCTCTTTATTGCCGTATAAACAGGCCTGAATGCGCTAAAAAAACTAAACCTCTGTTTTCAGCCTTTCTCTTATCTCACGCAGGGTTTAATCTAATGCCCTCTACCCTTTTTACATCTCTGCTTCTGCTAAATTCGACCATATTTTTGATTCAGCACATCACCATGACAACCAGTTATTTCCCATCCTGGAGCCCCCCCACTCCCAGCTCCTCTTCTCCATTGATACCGCTACCTCCCCCCTACCCCTTCTTTTTTTGTCCAAATAAAACAAAGCGCGGAGTGAATGCACTCTGAGGTAGGTAAATGTATTCAGTGACATCAGCCAGGACGAGTCTATTCTGCCGGATTCCTGTACCACTTGTTTCCAGCCTTGTCTGGGGGCCGGACACTCTGTTGGGCCCATTGTCCCACGTGTATTCCACACAGGCCCGCAATTAATGGAGGCCTTGTCTAAGGCTTCTGGAGCAGAAACTGCTGTTGGGGAGGGGGACAAAAGGCGGGCAGAGCCGGGGGCTGGGAGTTGCTAAGGGAAGGGCCCCCCTTCCCTCTTTAGGGGGGAATTCAAAGGCCGAAGGAGGGACGGAGAGCGAGCGGAGCGCTGGATGAGATGTTTAAGTGATCCCTTCTGTCTGCGCCCTCCCCTCCTGGCCTGAGATGTTTTCATACCAGCAGTTGAAAGGGAATCTTTGCAGTATTTGATGATGAGGATGGTCATTTCACAGCCCACAGGGTTGCGGTGGTGGCTGGCTGGAGGAGGAAGCGGCTGTCAGACCAGGTGAAGATGGAGAGGAGTGAGGCAGCTGGAAAATGTTCAGAAAGTGTAGAAACTCAGACCTGCAAAGGGATTTATCACATTTTATCTATTCTTACTTGACATATTGCTGTTTTTCACCCCTACATGAGCTGAGAAACAGTGGTTAATATGAAATATGCAATAAAATGACTTCATGCTAATGATATGAAAGTAGTCTGCTCCTTGTTCTTAGATGCTGATGATTCTGTTCTTGGTTTCTCTTGTGAAGAAAAAGAAGAGTTTCTTGATGAGTTAAATAAAATAAGGACCCACCTATCTGAAAATAAAGTTCAGAATGATTCTATCTTGTTTGGAGTGAAGCTGTTATTTAAGTTTGCAATAACAGGAGGTGATGCTCTGGGCCAGACCTATATCCAGCAAAGATTTTAAGCTTCTTGGATGTCTGTGAAGATTCTCAGTCTTGCAGGTTTTGTATATCGATATGTCAAAACAAAGGCAACTGGACTTGCTTGAGTTTTGTGTTTCACATCTCATCTGAAATGCTTCTTGTCCAGCTGCCTTCATTTTTACCACTTACATAAACCTACAGGACAGAGAAAGTCTGAAATTATTATTCTGTCGCTTCAGATGATGATTTTAGCTTGTGGTTCTGGCACCTACAAATAGTTTAAAACAGAAACCTCCAGTAGCACAAAAGAAACTGTTAAGAGTGATAATCTGGCAGGTATCCCTTCGTACAGCTTCCCAAAATTCAAATTCACTGCAACAAGGCTTTTAGGATTTTACATCAATGTGTTTTCATCTACTTTCATAACAATTTGAGGAAACTGGGAGGATTCCATATATAACGCCTCTAGAAAATATATTATTTCAAGATTTTGATCAGTGCAAGTAAGGATTCTTTTATGGTGTCATGGGATGCAAATAGCTGCTTTCTTTATTTGATAAAGAGTCAAATCCTCTTCCTCCCATAACTTTAACTTTATTCTTTTTACATCTTAAACTTCTTGTATTTCACAACCACTGTTTTTTTTAAATCTATTATAATATGATGTCTTTCAAGTTTCATGAAGTTAATTTCTATCATTATTAATGCTGTGGGGTCTTAGCCTTTATATTTGTGTTACGTTAATTTCCACCATAATAATTTATAATATCTGAGCTACGTTATTACAGTAGTTTGGTTATTCTTCATAATTAATAACACTGTAAGATCAAGATAAGATGTACTGTAGTCAGGTTAAGCAATGTTTTATCTACTTTTTGTTGGGTTTAATCCATCAAACCATCAATAACACTACAGGGTCCTAACCCCAATATCTATATTTGAGTTAAATTGTGATGCCAATGTTAATCATTTTTTGCTGGAAAGAACTTTGGCGCAACGTAAATATGCTGTATAAGTAACGCTGACTTGACTTGACTTCATGTGACTCAGTTGTCTACTTTTTCTAATTATTGTTTCTTATATACCTTAATGCCGAACACTGAATACTAGTCCCTATCTCAGTGAAGCGTGGCAAACTGTGTAAACACTGGAGACAAAGATGGAAATTAGATCACAAAGGCTTTTATTGTTCTTTAAAGTCAGATGAGTTTTGTGTTTTTGTAAATGTTTCAGAATGTGGTCAATAACACAAATCAAAACCAACAACTGCTCATGTCCTCCCAGCTCTGTTTCCATTAACTTGTTTTTATCTAATAACTTTCTCACCCTCTCTGTGCTTTCTGCAGCCTCCATCCCAGAGTTCCCACACTGATACCGATCAGGACTGTGCTATAAACCTCATCTCTGCATCACCATCTGCACGATAAAGGGCTGTTTGTGGCAGAACAGCAGGCTCACTGAAAACACAACGTAATTTATTGTTGCACGGCCTCTTCTCTCATCCGCTGCTGCACGCACAACCTCCGGCCGATTCAAGCAGCATCTTGTAAAAGCATCCAGCTACAAGATTAACTGAGCACTTATCGTGATCCGTTTATGTGTTGAGTTTATGTGAGTTAAATACACTGAATAGAAACAGAAGAAGGTTTTCATTTCAGAGCATTTTAACTGCTTATTCTATTCATTTGTGAATATATGAGGACACAGATACAACAGCATCACTACGTCCTCCCTTCACTTTATTTTATTCTGTTCACAGCTTGACTTGCAAAAATGTAAGAAACTTTTTTTGTTTTTGTCTTGTGAGTTCATCCTCAAACTAAGATAAAAGTTAAAAAAAAAACTGTCTTTATTTTCTATTATTAGTAAGAACATTCCTCATATTCTAGCCATGATTTCAACTGAGAAAACACATCATTGTTTTTAAATTTTTGATAATTTGTTATATAACAGGTCTATCATTTTCTGGCTGGAGGTTTGACGTGATTTCATTTAGTTTGATTCTGTGTTGACTCAGGTCAGGAAGCCAGCGGTGCTTGAAGTTTGTCCTGCTCACACAGAGAGGAAGCCACAGATGCTGAACACTGACCTGCTTCTGGGGTCATTTCACCTCTGAGGGTTTAGGAGCTTTACAAAGACTGTTTGAAGTCTATCAGAGAGGATCGAGACGGCTGATGATAAACCGGTACCAGACAGAGATGTCTCTCGGTAAATATGTCATGATGGTGAGATTTGAATGGCTCATCCCAAAGATACTGGACACGATTGTTCTGAAATAATGCATAAGAACTCTAATATAGAAACCAGGAAATGAAGATTGTCTGAGAAAGTCACAGGAGGTTTTATTTTATTGTCAGACTGTTATCGGAATTGAAGTCTGTTTTTTAGTATTTTATACAATTCACACCTAAAAGAGAGTTTTTAAAAAATGAACAGAGAGAAAACAAGAACACAATACAATCCATATCAAGATGAACATCATGTCCTTTATTTGGTGTGAATCACCGTCAGAAAATAAAAGACAGTAGTCTCTCACTTTAAGTTTTCTTCCTGGATCGTAGAAGAGAAAAAAACAAACCATATTTCTCACAGTTCTTCCTATGTCAACAAATGCATCACTTATTGAAGGAAAAAAAATGTATTTAATGAAAAAGTAGAAAAAAGAGTAGATTGAGTAGAACAATCATACAAAAATGTTCAACATGAGTCCAAAACTTGTTTTTCATTACATATAGATTTATCTCTGTCTTATAATCAATAAGATATCCTTTAAGTTATTAGTTTCTCTTAAGCATTTCATACAGTGACCCCAAAAGTAAATAAATTTAAAACCAGCTACTGTTATAAAGAAAATAGATTTACTTGAAAATGACAGTTCAGGTTCTGTTTCTTCACAAAACAGCTAAAAGAAATTCTAGATGAGTCTTTTTCATATCCAACAACATATCACTGCAACGGTTTTATTGTTTCTTATCTCCATGAACCTGCATGAACCTAACAGACAGACGATGTCAGAGTTCATGGCAGTGAGAGGACAAACAAGTGCATCGCAGATTTTCTTCTTCCCTGGACTGGAGTCTGGAGTGTGTCAGAGTCTATCTTCACCTCAAACTCTGAGGCACTCGATGACCCCTGAAAACATACAGCAAAAAAACCTTGCATTAAAGTCATTTCTCCACACACATTAAACCATTTAGTTTAAACATAATGGAAAAATGGAAAACGATTTTCAGTTTCTTAAAATTGGCACATTATTTTACTATTACTTAACCTTCACATCCATCAGAGTTTGTTTTACCTTTCAGACGGAATGACCTTATCAGCACTGATAGTCAACCAGTAAAAGTCACTAAAACACTTCCTGTGCATCTGATAGCAAAGACACTTTAGGTCTATTTGAGAAATGTGAGACTGATGACATGCAATATAAACACAATGTTTTTGTTTTGTAGGCTGTTTCATTTTTCAAAAATTCACTATTTTAATGTAATTTCATTTGTCAGTTTATTGCACAGAGATACAGTTCCTAGTGATCAAAAAATTGTGTTATTGGGTAAATGATCATACTCAGTAATATAAAATCTCAGTCACAGGGTGCACAGGCCAGAGTGATGTTTTGAATTAGCTGAACCAAGGCCAAAACAATTCAGTCTGAAATGGTAAAAGAAGCAGGACCAAAACATTTTATCACAAAACAACTTAAAGGCTTAGAGCAGACCAAACAAAGGGTAAATGAATGTGATATTAATTACACTGTAAATTATTTTAAATTCATTTAGCCTAATAATGTAAGTTCACCTGCTGCACGAGTCATCTTATGAAGTGTGAGTTAAATTAACAGAATTTAGATGAGGGAATGAATGAGGGAACTTTTTATTATTATTATCAGTACTGGATTATGGCAACATTTTCTACATGCATGCATCACCTGCGACTCTTAAGCCTTTAGACACTATTCATCCTTCTGCATTAGGATTTATCACTGGTGATAGTTATAATATTCTTCACTGTGAGCTCTGTGCTGAGGTTGGGTGGAGCTCACTCTCTGTAAGGCATGACAGAAGTGGGTTTTATTTATTTATAATGCTCTTCCTGGGTTTTCACTTACCACTGCTATCTATTATTAATAATAATAATCTATAATCTAACCTTTATTGATCCCTTTATTGAAACTCCTTCTCTGCATTTGACCCAACCTATTCAAAGTTAACCATAACTATACATAATAGGAGCAGTGGGCTGCCGCGGTGCAGCGCCTGGGGAGCAGTCAGGGGTTAAGGGCCTTGCTCAAGGGCCCACGGTGGTGGTGACTGGGACAAGCGGTCGCTCTCACTTTCCCACCTCAACCTCTTGCCAGTCCAGGGGCTCGAAGTTCGCCTCACAAACCCTAGGCTACCACTGCCCCAATATATAGTTGTTATTTAAATATCAGTTAGGCTTTTTGACAGAAAAGAGTGCAACTATTTTAACTAATTAGGTTTTTTTTAAGCTGAAATGCAGAAAGTTACCCGAGACGAAATTTGGAGTTGTCATGAATCACAGGTTTTTTTTCTATACAAGTATTTTATGATCATTTTAACTGCTGTTCAGACAAAACAAGACATTTGACAGCATCCCCTTCCCTTATGGAGATGGACATTATTTACACTATTTTCTTACAATTATAAAGTAAACGATTTAGCAGCAGATTGATAATAAAAATAATTGGTAGTTGCAGCCCTACACTTAATGTAGTGGAACTTTGTGGCCTGTCAGTAATCAAATGTTGGCCTGTTATGGCGATTCAGCTTTGTATTGTAGACATTAGAGCCATTGGTGTCTTTGAAATCATCCTATCTGTCACATTTTGATAGATAATCTACAAAAAGATAAACAAAAACAAACCCTCTCCCCTACATTTAGACATTTACACATGAATTCCCTCATTAACATTCATGTTCACATCTTGACAAAGTGTTAAGCAGACCCTGCACCCTCACTAACACACGATCAGACACAGATTTGGAGGTGGCAATATCTTTCTGTCATCCGCAGCCAAATCCCTGCAGATCTTTTCTCCCATGTGTGCCACAGACCCGTCTGCCGCGGTGAGCCAGGAGCTTTAAAATGACAAAGATCCTGATGGTGCATCGTGTCATCAAACATCAAAGCTCCTGCCAGCGCTTATGTTTCAAATGAATCGGGTTTTTCAGAGAGCTGCAGCTACATGGCTTAGGGCCTCACACTTCAGCATATAGAGTATAATAATAACTACTTTGAGGTTGTGGGAAATTAATGTGAGTCTCCTTCTGCTTCCCACGCATTTAGCTGCTAGGACTTGAACCAGCGACCTCAGATATGCTGCTCACTTTCCTGATGTTAAGCTGCTTTGGTGTTGGCCTCGAGCTTCACCTGCTGCTCCACTGGATTCAGTGCACAATTATGTTCATCTGCATGTCTTTGTCTTTACAACGGACTGGATTCACATAACACTAAGATCTGCCATCTGTCTATACTGCATGTTTTTGTCCGAAGGGCAGGAATGGGTAATGAGCGGTTTCTCATCAGCCATTTCAAGCCATATGGTGGTTAACTTTTATTAAAGCTCACATATCTCCAGAGAAGAAGTAAGGAACTCTTCAGTACCACAGTATGTGACTCAAATAGCAAATTTAAATATTTAGTTGTTAAATACTTTACAGCTAGGGCTGCCAAAATTAGTTAATCAATAAAAAACTAAAAAATAATAGTTTGACCGCTGGTAATCAGACAAAATACAATATTTAATAACGTTACCTTCTGTCGGAAGTTGTAGCCAACACTTTTTTATAAACTGGGCTAATGCTTAAGAAAATAATTAGCAGATTCATTGATAATTTAAATAATAATAATACATTTATTTTATATGGCACTTTTCTGGACACTCAAAGACACTTTACATAAACAACAAAAAGAATAAAAGCAGGTATAAAAGCATAAACAGTTAAACATTAAAAGCAGTCTTGAAGAAGTGGGTTTTGATGAGTGATTTAAATGTGTGGAGGTCTCAGCAGTCTTGGATGTGTGGTGGGAGAGTTCCAGAGGTTGGAGCAGCGACAGAGAAAGCTCTGTCCCCCCAGGTTCGGTGCTTGGTTCTGGGTGGTGGGGCGAGGAAGTGAGTGTTGGAGGATCGGAGGTTGCGGGAAGGGGTGTGGGGCTGGAGCAGGTCTGTGAGGTAGGGGGGTGCCTGGTGATAGAGGGCTTTGTGGGTGAGGAGGATTTTGAAATGAATGCGGTACTTGACAGGGAGCCAGTGGAGATTTTAGAGGATGGGGGTGATGTGTTCATGTGAGCGGGTGTGGGTGAGGAGACGGGCAGCAGAGTTCTGAATGAGCTGGAGTTTATTGAGGAGCTTGTTTGTGGCAGATAACAAGACAAGAGGTCATCATGTAAATGATAAAATACAGAGTAAGGGTGATTTGTGTGGACAAAGAGGTTTCAACCTGCCTACGCTGATCTCTACTGTCCATTTGGGTGGAGCAAAAACAATCTAAAGACACATTGTATGTATAATATTACCTCACAAAACTGTTTGCTCTGTTTTGGTCTCCACCAACTCCTGTAGTACATCAGGAAAACATTGATGGTGTATTTGAGAGCAGCCCTCACTGAAGAACAAAGCACAGCCTGATGTGCTTTGTTCTTCAATCATCACAGTTTAAATATGTACATCTTCTCCCTGGTTCAATTGTTAAATAAAAAGTGATAGCTCTAAGTCTTGATTGCAGTCGGACAACTGTGGACATACTACTTTCTACTCCACGTGGAGGACTCCGTTCCATACATCTGCAGTAAAGCAGTGTGTACACATTTTGTGCTTTCGCGGTGCTGCCTTTGTAGGCTTTTTTCTTGCAGACCTGAACAGATGACTAAATTTACGTCACATGGACCCGCACTGATGCAGACATAGTAACACTGGCCTAAGCAGCACTCACAGTCCACAGCTGTATGGAAAGATATTGTTGATTCTGTCAGCTGGAATAGAAACGCCGCCTGTGGCACCTGTCTTACTGATCTACATCATACAGGTTGAGAGAGACTAAGTTGTTGATTGGTCAGAGCCCAGCATGCAGTCAGTCTTGTCTCTTGTCCAAATCAGGATAAGGATTTAGGTCTCTCAAATCTATGATATTTATCTGAAAAGACAATGTTATGTAACCTGATCCCAGTATGAGTGAATAAAACAGAGGGTGTGTAGGGGGGAACCATCGACAGGTGTGCCTTTTTATAAATCCTTCACTGATTCAACACTGAATTATTTAGGTCCAACTGAACCTTGTGTTTTCTAACATTCCGTTGGGCTGCATTGTCTATTTTCATAGCCTCTATCAGATAAGAGATTCTTTTTCAAGCTTCAGTAAAAACACATATAAACTGTAAACACACTACAATCGCTCTGCACTGTAAAGTGTCTGTTCAGCTCTGTCTACAGTAACAACTAGTTAGAGAGCCGGGGGGGAGACAGTCGTCTCTGTGGACGGTCCAACGCTGCTTCACTCAATTCTCTCTGATATGATGAATTATTCTGTTTGGTTAATTTTCCTAATGTAACCGCGCTCCGTACTCTCAAACTGAGGACCCTTTGCAGTGTTTTCTCTTAACATAATGCAGTGGATTATGATGAGAACCAACTGCGCTGCTGTATGTTTTACAATCGTGGCTACTTCTCATTATTTTCCCTCAGTGCTGTATTGAAACTGAGCAGTTAGGTGGGTGTTGGTTGGCTGACTAAAAACTATACGACAGGCACTGGAATAATACGTTTATCCAGACTGTGGAGTCAGCAGATTACATTCAGTGTTGTGCTTAAAAGAGAATCGATCGATCAATTAGGAGATTGAAAACTGACAAGGGACCGTCCAGATCTCAACGCTTGGTTTGCATCTTTCTCTGCTCATTTCCTGTCATCTCTACTCTCAACTCTGTATTAATAATAATCTAACCTTTATTGATCCCCTTGGGGAAATTCCTTCTCTGTATTTGACCCATCCTATTCAAAGTTAACTTTAACTATACATACTAGGAGCAGTGGACTGCTGCGGTGCAGCACCCGGGGAGCAGTCGGGGGTTAAGGGCCTTGCTCAGTGGCCCAACAGTGGCCGCAGTGGGGGTTCGATCCTCTGACCTTCTGATCTGTGGCCCAGGGGCTTAACTTGTTGCGCCAACACTGCTCCTAATAAAGGCATAAAACATAACAATTTGACAACACAGATTTTACAACTGATTGAAATTTCATGTATAATAAATTGCATTTAAGTAGAGCTTCAGTAAACGGTGTTGAAGCTGTCAACTTTGGAATTCTCTTGTTTGCTTACTTGCTGAAGATAAATACCATTTTTATATCTGTGTGTTAAGTGAGAAGTAGCACCAGGAGTCTAGCCTCGCTTAGCGTAAAGATTGGAAGCAGGGGGAAAGAGTTAGCGCAATTGAAAATTCTAAAATACTATTACATGCACCTGTAAAGCTCCGTAATGAATATGTTTGTATAATCCTTACACAAACAAACATGTAACAATAGCTGTGTTTTCATTATGTATTTAAGTATCACTATAGAAATTTGAAAGAAAATTAATAAATACAACATCACAATTTCACAAATAAAGATTTTACGCTCGCTTCGGGCGGTTTTTGACTTTTTCAAATAAGACTCAAGGTAGATAAGGGGTGATGGTAACGCCCTTTTCAAAGTTCTGGTGTTGCGGACATTTGACTTTCATGGCTAATCAGCTGTTTGTGCTTCTTTCGTTGTCTTCGTCTCTGGAAAGTAGTTAAGCAGTGTTTTTTATTTGTCTCTCACATCTCTAATTGCTAAAACAAAAGCAACTGGACTTTAGCTTCTTGAAGATATTTCACCTCTTACTCAAAAGGTTTCTTCAGTTCTGACTGGTGGGGAGAACCTTTCATACTATATGTACTCCTGTTGAGAGCTGTTGTAGCCACATGTGAGTTGTTGACCCACCTGACCATCATGTATTGTTCAGGTTCTCTGAGTCAGTGTATGACTGAGTGTAGGAAGGATTCCAGAACTGCATAATAAGTGGCTGATGAGTGATGTTGTAGACCACCACCTCTGTTTGGTTGTTCCAGTTTGACATTATTGGCCTCATTGTCAGTTGTTGTCCTCCAAAAAGTGTCCCTTGTCCTTCAGATGTAGCTGCACTGCTGAATCCTGACCCACTTTATAAGCTCTCCTGTGTTGTGTCATGCTCTTGTGAAGCGGTTGTTTTGTTGGTCCCTTCACCAGTACAGCTCGGTGCATTGCTCTCCACGTTGAACTGCGTATACTACAGTGTTCTGGAGCACTAGACTCTCAGTAGTTGAGGCTCTGGGTTAATAATCAGAAGGTCGGCAGTTCATGACCTACCTGCCACTGTTGGGCCCTTGAGCAAGGCCCTTACTCCCATCTGCTATAGGGCTGCCTTATGATGGCTAACCCTGTTCTTTATCTCCAAACTGGGATATGCAAAAAGAGAATTTCATGGTGGTTTTAATGTAGTTGTAGCATATAAAAGGTTCTTCTTCTTATGTCTGGGTGTTTGTCCTTAGGATGGACAAGCTTCTGCTTCAACGTGTTCCTGGGTATTTAGCGAACCAAGATGTAATGTTAGATAAACACCATCCTTATTTTTTCAGTTTACTCCTGCAACATAAGGTGTAACAGTGTCGCTCCATTGATTGTCCATAGATGATACCTGTGTCAGAATCAAAACACAGGAAGTGGAAGCCTTCACAGATTACATCAATTCAGTGGACAGCAACGAGTTCAATCGGTAGATGCGAGAGAAAATAGTTTGGCCTTCTTGGATTGAAGATGATAGAAGCCTTATCATATAAGTATACAGAAAACCCACACAGATCAATATTTACCATTTTAACTCAACACTCAGTGGAGCACAAGCTGGGGGTTATCAGAATTCTGCACCATCGGGCTCAGAACAGCAACACTTCAGATAAGCACTTCAAATGGTACGAACCAGGCCTTTGTCAGAACCACAAAAAGACACGGAGCAGACAGAGAGGAAAAGAACAATCAATGGAACAGCATTGTTATTCCTTACATTGCAGGAGTATCTGAAAAACTCAGGAGGATCTTAAACCAACACAGCACGCCAAGGCAGACGCTTATCCACCCCAAGGACAAAACACCCAGGCAGAGCAGAGCAGTGTACACAGTGCAATTCAGAAAGGATGCACAGACACAGGGTCAGCTCCTCACATCAGGACTCAGCAGCCCTCCTGCATCTTATTTCAGGATAGATAGACATTTTGGCCAGAGAAGACCAGTGGTTAAAGGAGGACTGAAGACATCTAAGCCTTTCAGATGAGAGGTGAAAAAACCTCCAAGAAAAGTTAAGCAAGTCCTGCTGCCTTCATTTTGGCACTTAGATTTACCCTGACCTGGATCATTGAAATGTGTCTCATGTTTGTTTAATGAAGCAGATACTGTTCTGTTTTAATAAATTCAGCTGTCTACACAGGACGTGCATCGGCTCCCGCGTTAATAAGTTTATTTTGTGTGTGTTTTATTCACATTTGTACAGTGGCTGACCTGAACTCAGACTGTGTTGGCACAGATGAGGGACTGAAGCACAGTTACTATTAAATATGCTGAGCCACAAATAATTCACTCGTCTGCATGTTATTTGTTTTGTCATTAGATTAACCTTGTGCCTGCTGTTCTTCACAGGTGAATTTAAGGTGGACCAGATCCCTGCCACACCCTGCAGCCCACCTCCCCCCTCCTCCTCCTCAGTGACCACACAGCCGGCCCCCAGGACTGATCTGTTTCCTCCCCCGCCCACTGATGACTCCCCTGTTATACCAACTAACCGTCCTCCTACTCCACTACCTGAAGCTGAACCTGAACAAGCTGCACCCTCACTCTCAGAGGAAGAGGAGGGGGAGGCACAAGCAGCCTCTGAAATGAAGCACAGGACTCCCAAAAAAGACCTGCTGGAGATCGACCGCTTCACTATCTGTGGTAACCGCATTGACTGACCAGCGGCAGCCGTCGATGTAGCGATTAACCACTCAGGAAAGACAAGAGAGAGCAAAGGCTTCCCAGCCCGGCTCTCCTGGCCAACAGCAGCAGAAAGCTGGGTATTTATTTAATTCAGTGGCACTACAGTAAGTTATTGTGAACATGGACACACGGTGTCAGACGATCCTGCTGTTGTTGGAGCCTGAAGTTGACAAGCCTGACAAAGAAAACTTCAGCTGGCTGATAAACAGCGGGAGACAAAGTGTGAGTGCGGCAGCCCAGTTGTTAGGATGAACTGGCATGTGTCAGTGTGTGTGTGTGTGTG
>OMNN01027526.1:0-19874 GCA_900302755.1 Chromis chromis
ACCTACAGTCATTGCAAGAATATAACACACACACACACACACACACACACACACGCACACACACACTTACACAAACTAGTTTCCCTTCTGTTCTGCCATCAATATTTTAAATTAGTTTTTCTCAGTTCATTTAACAATAAATACTTCAATCCTACTTATGGCGTATATATATCAGACCTTGTAATCTAAAGGCTATATGTATAACTTTTAAAACTGTATTATTGCAGTCACAGAATTATGGCCATTTGAGGATTCTAGGTCTGTTTTATAAATGTCCATGAATTAATAAAACTTCAATAACCATGCAGATTCAACTCTCAACTCTAAAAAAGATGCTCAGTTTAAAATGTGCAACTACCACATATGTATAGTGTAGGGAAAGCTGCTATAATAAAGTTTTAGAGTGCTCTCCTCCAAACTGGCATGTTGTCCTCAGAAGCATTACAGCACTGACAGCTTACACAGTGCCTAGACTGAGTTCAAACAGTCTGGACTGTGCATCTGTGCAGATTATGGTACTCCACATCGAAAATTGTGACTGTAAGCAGCTGCCAATCCGGTTGGAGAAGAGACTCATCTACCTCCACATAGCCACCATGCTGTCCATCAGGAAGAGAGAATCTGGGAACAGATTGGATTGTGCAGACGGGGAAGAGCCAGCCGAGATCCTTTTCCCATGTGTTCAACCGTGAAGGACCCATTCCAGGATGAGTCTGTGTGCAACCAACTGTCCACAATAAGCAGAGAATCAGAGCAGAACCATTAGTTGACATGTACAATTAAACAGACTAAACTTTGAATGTTAATACACACTGGCTAGGTATTATTTGCTAGTGTGGATCAACCTAAATTGAAGACAATGAATCAGTGTACTGTGGATAAGGGAATGCGTAAGTTGCTGCTTTTGGTGCCAAACACAATCCAAAGCCTATGTTTATCTGTTTATCTACAGTACCTACAAAAAGTATTCACTCCCCTTGGAAATTTTATTTGGCTTTTTTAAGAAGAATTCTTTTTTTTGACTCATGACGAAAGAATTTAATTGGAAAGTAAACATTAGATATTTCAAAACACCCTTTATTATTTCTAAATTTGACAAGTCTAAAACTAATTTGTGTTGGAGACAATGTGGTCAAATCGGAGATCACACGCATATTTTCTGGAACTGCCCAAAACTCAAAACATTCTGGGAAGGAATCAGGGGGCAACTTTCTGATATATTACGTATTTACATTCAGTGGTACCCATTTGTCTTTGTCTTTTGAGTGCTCCCATGCAATTTGTTAAGTAAAGAAAAAATGTATCTTTTTAAAGTTCTTGTACTGGTGGCTAAAAAAATTATAACTGTATCCTGGTATAAACCGCTACCTCCCACAGTATGTCAATGGAAGGAAAGAATAGTGAAGGTGTATACAATGGAAAAAAATAACGGCAAAGCTAAATCTTACTATTGATTTGTTCGAAAAGAGGTGGAGCCCGCTAATATCTTTTTTTAACCTGACATTGTAGGTGTTTGAACCTCTAATTGTGTATTATCAAGGTGCCTGTTTGCCGAGATGTTCACTGTTTTGTTTGTTTGTTTTGTTTCTGTAACACAAACAGTATATACAGAAGGTGAAGCTTGATTTGTGAATAAAGACTGGTTTAAAAAAAAAAAAAGACTCATGACAAAGTGAAAACAGATATTTTACAAAGTAGTGTGAATTAATTAAAAATATAAAATGTAAAATAACTGACTCCATAAGTATTCACCCCCTTTAAAGTGATGCAACTAATCCAACACAGATGCAGCCAATTGGTGCTAGAAGACACACAATAAGCAGTGTGGTGCAGTGAATGTGTCTCAAGTAATTGTAATAGAAACCAGCTGCATCTATCTGAAAGGTACAGTACTGGTGAATCAGTACTCCTGCCTATAACTACACCATGAACACAAAAGAACATTCCAAACAACTCTGTGAACAGGTTATTGAATAGCACAAGTCAGTGGGTGGATACAAGTACATTTAAATGCCACTGAATATCTCTTGGAGTGCACCTAAATCTATCATTAAAAAATAGGAGGGATATGGCACGTTTAAATCTGCCTAGAGCAGGCCATCCACAAAAACCGAGTGACCGTGCAAGAAAGAGACTAGTGGAGGCCACCAAGACACCTGTGACTCCTCTGAAGAAGTTACAAGCTTCAGCAGATGGGAGAGACTGTACATACACCAACATTTGCCAATTCTTCACAGGTCAAGCTTTATGAAAGAGTGACAGAAGAGAAAGCCATTGTTGAAAAAAGCTCGAAATAAATGTCGACTAGAGTTTGCCAGACAGCATGTAAGATACTCTGAAGTCAACCAGAAGAAGGTTCTTTGGTCTGATGAAACCAAAACTTTGTATTTTGGTCACCAGACTAGACGCTATGTTTGGCGCACACCAACCACTGACACAAACACACCATCCCCATCACAAAGTATGGTGGTGGCAGCATCATGATGTGGGGATGCTCCTCAACACCAGGCTTTGGAGGGCTGAAAAGGTAGAGTGTAAAATGAATGCAGCAAAGTATAGGGAAATCCTGGAGGACAATCTGATGCAGTCTGCAAGAGAACTGCGACTTAGGAGAAGATTTGCTGTCCAGCAAGACAATGAACCGACGCATCCAACCAAAGCTACACAGAAATGGTTTAAAGACAATAAAGTAAAGGTGTTAGAGTGGCCGAGTCAGATCCAAGACCTCAATTCAATTGAGAATTCGTGGCTGGACTTGAAAAGGGTTGTTCACTTATGATCCCCATGCAACCTGACAGAGCTTTAGCCGTTGCGCAGAGAAGAAGGCTCAATGCTGTAACTGCAGCCAATGGTGCGTCTACTAAAAACTGGCTTGAAGGCAGTGAATACTTATGCAATCATTTATTTCACATTTTTTATTTTTTATTATTTGAGATTACTTTTGAGATTACAGAAACCTGTTTTCACGCCAAGTCCTTTGTGTAAATTCATGTCAAAAAGCCAAATAAAACTGACCATGATTCAATATTGAAAAGCATTAACAAGAGGAAATCTGAAAACTTTTGATAAGCACTGTATGTCCAATGTGACACAAAATGTATTCAGATTCTCAGATCAATGAACCTGCCATTGGCAGTCCTAAGCCCAGATGAGAAAGGAGGAAGGTTGGACATAATGCTAGTAACCCCACCCTGTAAAAACCCCCATGCTGTGGAGACAACAGCAAGAGAAGCAACCTCCCCTGACAGAAAGAGTCCGATGGAGATCTCTTGCCATCGCCTCAAGCTCCAGAAGACAGAGAGAGGATGAGTCAGAGAGTTGATCAATGGCAGCTACTGTGATTATATAGCAAAAAAGTTTCTGTTTTTTTGTGCAAAAAAAATCTACAACTGTAAACAATAATAACACATCTTAAATGATTCGATAGTTAATATAGTTGAAAAAGTATCCTGAAACAATCCATTAAAGACTAAGCATAGCATTTTCTCATTTCCTGTCTCTGTGGTTAGGGCATGGGCCAATGCATATACCTAAAACTACTCCTGACAAATTACAAGTGCTGACATTTTGTTTTTCAGTCTCCCAAAGATCTAGGTTAATATTAGCCTGTACTTTGGCATAAAAGACAAAATATTCTTCGCTGGATCCCAGCGCAAAATGAACTGAAAAGTTAAAGAGCCCCCTTGGACATATAATGACAAAGAACCATTTCTACTCTCTGCCACACACACTTGCAATTTCTCCTCAATTCCTGTGATAATGTGACAGCTGAGGTCGGCGATAAAGGGGGAGCAGTGGGGAGATAACTTTGAGAGGACGACAGAAAGACTGTATGTGTGTGGGAGAAAGAGAGAGAGTAGTTAACTGTAACGTATATATGCAGTATTTGTGTGTTCAAAGGCATCAGATTCATGTGTAATGAAAGTAAACATCTAACAATAACTGTTGTAGGCCACTGCAGTGGTAAGGTCAGTGAAATAATTAGCCAACAAGGAAGATCCTGTAGGTCTAAAAAGTTGTGGTGGTGCGTGGTATTGCTGCATTTCCATTTCAAGGTTTTCATTACTATGGAGGCGGCCTGCCACAGCAAGAGTTGAATATGCATCTGAAGGTAAACCTTAGAAACCTTCAGGGAAAGGGTAGAGGAGGGCACTACTGTAGGTCATGTGAGAGCAGAGAGTAAAGTAATGAGCATTTCAGACCCTTTATTTTCTTTTTTTAAAGAAGGTCAGGGGCATTGCGGCACATATACCGCCTCCACTAAACAATTTCCTGATCAGAACCATCCGTTAAACTCTTAGTAAGAGTTTTCAGAAAAACCTGCCGAACTACAACAGGAAACTAAACTACAATACTGTAACTCTATTTTAGGGAATGTTCATTGTTTTTAGTAGCGTTTCACTCATTAAACTTCAAATAGGCATTGATAGGAAGTTCTTACACTCTTGTATGGGTTTGTAAGAACTTAAAATCCCCTTTTCTGTCGTTGAGTGTCTCCCACACTTTCTCCTTCTCATCCTCTCTCTCTCTACATGACTCTTCACCTGTCAGTCACCTCTTTCTCACTGCCTTTGTCAATCTACTGCATCTCTGTTCTTAGATCCTGGTCCACTCATCGTCTTCTTCTCGTCTCATTTCTCACTCTCAGCCATCCTGCACTTTTATCTTTCTCCTCCACTCTTGTCTTGCCCTCTACCGTCTCACTTTGTGTTTTAGTTTAAGTCATGGTTTTCGTAAATGGGAAGACATGCAGCATTTTACCAAGCCCAAAGGTTTTAATTCCTGTCTCTTTGTTTCCATGCTCTATTGTATAAACAGCTAAACTTTGGTCCATTACATATTCCATGCAAAGTGCCCCTTCACACAGCACGGCCATCAGACCCCACAAAAGAAAGTCTTGATAAACGTATACTTCCAGGTTCTATTACAAGACTGTTGAAACACATAACCAATGTTTCTTTTTATAAAAGTAACAACATCATTGTTTTTCAAATGTTTCTGTTTGTGAATATCATTTCCCATAAAGCCTCATTGTCACGGGACCTCTCGGGGTGTCTTATAGAGTCGGACCCTAGGACGTTGGTAGTGGATCATTTGGCTCCCATGGTTGGGCCTACGTGGATTGGGCTTGTTCCAGCGTATCCTACAGATGCTTGACCAGATTAGGATTTAGGAGCAAGTCATGGTCTTAGGCTTTTTGTCAATTTCCTCAAGTTGTTCCAGTTTATACATTGTGGTGGGGCGCTTTGTCCAGCTGTGTGAGGTTGCTGCATTCTGGGAGTACAGTGCTGTTGTCATGAATGACTGTGCTTGGTCTGGACCAATGGGTGGTACATGTCAAAATAACATCCATGTTAAATACAAGGACCCAATTTTCCCAGAGGAAAACTGCAAACTAAATGTTGTATATAGAGGATTGGATAATGGGAACAGCTGTGTTAGTGAAAGGGGAATATTATGAGTTTAGGGTTGCTGCAGGGCAGGTGGATGTGGAAGTCAGGAGAGTAGACTGTAGAGATGAAGAGATGAGTGAAACTAATGGCGAATGACAGGACTGAGGCAGGAAAGAACACAACTAAGGGAGGAATCATGACAGACAGTAGTGGTGTAATGGACCATGGATGGTCTGTGATCCGTACAGATCCCCACCCACAGTTCTGCACGCATATGAACCCCAGATTGATTGTAAAGTTTAACCATCATAGTGTGAAATACAATTTTACTGCTGCTGATACTTTCTGAAGTAACTAGAAGGGCATTTGGAAAGCGTAGCCCTCCGTCAAGGCCAATACCCCATCTCGCAATTTTAAAGAAAGTGATCAGGATCTGCACCAAACTGTAATGAACCATGCTCCACTTGTCCATCAAGTTTCATGAAATTTGGCCTGGTAGTTTTTGCAAAATTCTGATACAGACGAAAAATCAGGCAGACAGACACAGCACAGAAAACATACCTCCACCCTGGCAAAGAAAAATTCCCTAAATCTTGATGCAGTATTGCAGTGACAAGATATACAGCACTTCCGTGTTAACATGAATTGAATATGTTAGCAGAAGTTGACAACGACAGGCAATATTTATCCCCTTCTTTCAATTTTTGATGCTAATCAGAAAAATGATCAAATCTGTGGCTCAAAAGGTGTGATATGATTCAAACCATGAGTCTTGTAAGCCGCTGGACCTCTCAGTATAAAGGTTGGGAGTGGGGAGTGAAGCAAATCCAGGAACAAGTCTCGTGTCTGCGGTTAGTTCAGACATAGCTATAATCATAGCAAGACACAGAGGACAGTGTTTTAGAAAATAAATACTTTAGATGGCCACCACATATGGAAAAAAAAACAAGTTACAGTTGCTGCATTATAAATAACAAGATCACAAAGGTTTCAACTTTAAATAACACATTTTGCGGATACTTATTTCTCTTGGATCAAAACACAAGAAATATGCTTCACTATTTCAGTAAGACTGATAGAAGCTATCCTTAATGAAAGACTGAAACAGAATCTAGTGGAACAGCAGTGAGCTTGTTAGCAGTATCCGTTTTTAGCATGTGCTGCAAGCTGCATGCAATATAACCACTAATGGCTTCACACTAATGTATTTTCACTGGTGTGCCTTTATTTTATTCACTCTGTTTTCCATTTACACTGTCAGCGCACAGCATTAGTCCTTAATAACACTCCACGCACTTAATAATAGTTTAACGGTTAACAAAGCTTTGTGATATTGAAGTGGACAGTATTGTTTACATTTGAGAAACACACTTGACTCAGCAGAATGCCTAGCAGTTACTTAAATTTAATAAAACAGAATAATAGTTTGAGAAATGTTTCACTGAATAACAATTTTTCCCTCAGCTGCTTACTTTGGAAACAAAAGTGCTATTCGCTGTGTACAGTATGTCCCAAATGTCACACCCTACTGACTCTGTATCTCCTGTTAGAGAAGACAAACTAACACACACAAAGCAGCACCACTTTCCCTCTCACAGCAAGATCAATCAGGCAGCCAGACATGGAGTAACTCCCCCAACACCTATCATTTAGTGTTACAGTCTTGTATATTCATGTGTGTGCCTCGCTAAACTGAATATATCAATATGTGTGTGCACATATGTTTGAAGACCTCTTTTTGGGGGTAGGTGCTGTTCACACCTGTGTGTCTTCATCTATTTGTATGTACTTGTAAACAGAACTGCAATCTTTCAAAGCACCAGGGAACATAGTGTAAGAGGAAAACATGGGAAATATACAAAATGGCAATGACGGGGAAAGAGAGGCTGTATAGATTACAAAAAAGAGGCACAGAAGGACAAAAGGAGGAGGGAAGGATACCAGAGGGAGGGAAGGAGATTAAGCAACTCAGAAAGAAAGACAAATCATTAAATTCATACCTTTGCTGGGAGGTAGATAAAAAATGAAGGTAGTGAAGGTGAAATTGTAACTGAGGGTGATACAAAATTCAATTATCTCTATTAGTTCACTTTATTATCATGGCTCAGGTGTTCTAATGGTGCCATTATGATATCGTTGGTAAACAAAGCTGTCCCATTTTCTGTCTTTTTTTCTGTTTGTGGGTGTTTTCCCCTGGCAAGTTAATATACATGAAAAGAAGAAGACAAAATCAGGTAAAAAAGTCAGGGTTTAGTAACTTGTGGCACTTCATAGCTGCATAGAATGTCTCCCTAGTTCACAACAAATATGCAGCATTTTTTCAACATCTTATATTTAGCAGTTATGGTTAGTTGCAAGGCTACACTGAGAGAAATTCATATTTTCCACTGGAAGTGTCTTCTTGACTTTGGAAACAGCAACAATTGCACCATGAAGTAAATTCAGCAAATTTTGATCATGTCACAGGGTTTATGATCAAAATTCGATATGCCCATAAATTGTATATAAAAGATTGATGTAAGTCTCCAGGGCTGAGAAACCAACGCAATAGTCTGTTAAAGCTGCATTCTTTCTAACAGCCAGCAGGGGGCGATTCCTCTGGTTTAAAAAAAAAAAAGGCAGATTGTACAGAAGGCTATGAGAAAATGAGCCTACTTCTCTCTTGATTTTTAACCTCAGTGACCACTGTCCTAATAAGTTTATGGTCTCAATTGCTGGTTTTAAGTCTCCTTCAATACAGCATAATGTGTATTTAGTAAATTATGGTAAAATTTAGGGTGAAATAGATAATAAAGCTGGGTGAGTTTTAAGGCACGGCTAAATTTTAATTGACATGTCGCAACCATATGGGATTGCAAAGTGTCCTTGAATTCTTAGTAAGATCCACCCCTTGCTAGCCACGTCCAAAAGCGAAGATGGTAACAGCCAAATGCCAAACTCAAGAGTTTTAAAACGTTCAAAAACAGTAGTCCACAAAACATTGGGTCATGTCACAGTGGCTGTATACATTGTTTATATAAAGTCTCTGGATAAGTTATGAACTTTGGTTTCATGACGCCCCAAGGTGTTGCTGTTGTTGTAAAGTTGTTGTAACTGTTTGGAAAGTGCCACCAGAATTTCATTGCAGAAATGCAATGACAATAAACATCTATTCTATTCTGTTCTATTCTAAGGTGATCCCATAAATGTTTCATCAAGAATCATCAATTTGTCAATATTTCCATTTGGTTTATGTAATTAAGTCTACCTGAAAAAAGTTTGTGGACATGGTCAACATTACTGTACCTGTTAAACATCAGCATGGTTTGTTATCATACTGACACATTTACCTCAAAGCTCCGCTGTCCTAAAGAACATCCTCACAGAGCTGCTATGAATGCAGAATCTTAGCCTTATTAACTTCTCTCCGGTCTCCACAACTCCACCGGGACAGCTGGTGTGCTCAGGTCCACAGACCCTTCTCTGGTTCGGAGATTTTAAATGGTAAGTTAAAGATGACTGAGGTGCAAATGGGACTCACAATGTTCATGGAGAAAAACAGGTACATAATAAATTACAGTGAGCAGTGCCAGCTCAAAGACTTTTAAAAACACCGACTGGAGACCCGAGGATTGCTCGAGGACACTGGAGCTTGGTAAATCATTTCTGTTAACTGAGCTTGAACCTCAGCCTTCCAGTTAAAGATCAATCTCTTTCCCTTAGTAGGCAACAGCACTGCCACTCCACCAAAATCCACATCTTTTTTTATGTGTATAATTTCATAAAAGAACACCTCCATTACTTTGGTTGTCTCCCTCTATAATGAAGTTATTGCTGTATGAATGAGAGAGGCCCAGTCCAATTATGCAGCAAGGTCTGTGCTTATTGATTTACCATTCATCTGTTGTTGAGGTCATTACCGGCATGGTATCTGCGATGATAATCTTGATTATGGATGGATAGTTCAAGTATTGTTATGAAGGAGGGAAAAGGCAGGGAGAAGGAAGGAGAAGTATGAATGTGAGGAGCTGGGAAACAAAGACAAGAGGTAGATAAGGACACATTTTTTAAAATGCATGCAAGGAATGCACAAGTTAATTCTCAAGCCTTTGACATTCAGCAAATTAATGAAAAAAAAAAAACAAGAAAAGAAATAACATGCTAAAAAAAAAGGGACAAAATTACAAGACCTTAAATATAATAGCCGTAAGCTTTGAACTTTACTAAAAATTAATGTTTTTCCCCACATTCTGATAACTGAGCTCTATGTTTGGGTTGAGATACACAAAGAAACAACTGCACACAGGAGGAAGATTGCCTCAAACTCTCCCTAAGATAAAATATTAATGTCCATCTCTGATAATTTCCATTTTTGACTAAGTTTGTTCACCAACTAACCATAATTGAAAATTAATTAATTGATAGGAGAAAAATAATGAAATATTTCCCCTGTCTGAATTGTCTCTCTTCAGTGCTGAAGTCCTCCAGGGTCTCCTCTCTCCATCAGCACTGGATGCTTTTCAATTAGAACCTTCATTAAAATGCCTCTGAGCAATTAATGAGCTCGTTAGATTTAGTAATCATATAATCAGTGCGTGGATAAGATATCAGACTTTGAATTTAAACTAGAACACATCAAACAAACAAATCAAAAGCTGAGGTCATTAGGGTGGTGTTGATGTTGAAAGCTGAATATCTTCTACTCCCCAGACCAGAAAGGTTCATTTGACATCCAAAACATAAATATATAGGAAATCTAACATTACTAACAGCTCATGTTGGAAAAATATCATCTCTAATAAGAACTATGACTGTGGTTTCATATTACATTTTAGGTTTTAGCACTGCACTCTGTGGTGTCAGTGATTTTATCATCATCCTGCCTCAGGCTTCAGTCCTTGCGACCTGCCCTGCAACTTTTCATTAGAAACCTCTGAGAGTGGCACAGTCAACCGAGGCAGTTGCTGAGCTGAATTGTGCAGTATAGTGCACAATTCGTGTGCATTAAAAATATATTCATGGTGCAGGGTGGAGTGCTAGGAGGTCATATTCTCTGGTCAATTTTTTTACCTTAGTGTTTCCCACAAGCTGGGAATTTAGTTTTGTCAATCACATCCACTGTAGACGATACTGGTATGTACCTACAATAGACACTTTAACTATAGCTGAGGGAAAATTGATCGATAGAATGTTTGAGTTTCATGTAAATGCATTTGATGCAAACTGCCATGAAAGCACATAATGAAAATGCAAAGTTCGATTGAATGAACAAACCGCAAGCATGCTAATCATATCCTTAATAATGGACCCCTTCACTCCCAATTGCTGTCCCTTAAGTTTATGCACAGGTCTCCCGAGGCAGGCTAGTCTGCTGACGTCTGGGCCTCCCCTGGCGGAGGCTATGGCTGGCGGAGACCAAATCTGTGTCCCCACCAGCTCCACGTAAGCGAACCTCTCCCGGTGTCCTGCTCTAAGGGCTGACGGATGTCGGGATGTGCCAGCCACTAGAAACCTCAACCTCAGCACAATGTGACCACTCCAACTTTCCTCAGCCAAGTAGTTTTGGTGCAAAAACTTAGTTGTTTTGTAGCACAAACCAAAGCAAACAGCAGCTGAGTGTGACTGAAAACAGGGATGAAAGCAACAACAAAGTGTAAAAATAATATGAAAAAGAAATCCCACATGTGACTCAAACTCCAGTCTCCTGGCTAAAAGTCCCATTAATGTCAACTCGGTAGTCTCCTAATGTAGAATGTGTTGCTAAGTGAATTAAACCTGAGAGTGATGAGAAACTTGTGCAGGCCAATAGAAAAGAATAGGGCAAAAAAAATTGAGCCATCTCACAATTTTGCAGCCTTTATTGTGAAACTAATATGTTTTTCGCTGCAAGCCAACGGCACATTTCGGTGTGGGAGTGTGTTGCAAGAAGTAGTGTGTTGCAATAAGGAACAGCTTTGTTTGTGTGCTGCCAAATAAGGCTCTGTAAATCTGACAGGAAAAAAAAATGTTGTTCTGCCTTCATTTTAACAAACCTGTTTAAACAATTGCATCCTTTTATAAATCAAAAGGTTATTGCTCTTTGTAAATTAGCTGAATCACTTTTGTCATTATTAATATTTGATTTTATTTAGATATAACTGTCAGCAAGGGTGGCTTTGAGGCATTGTGCTGCCAGAGGTTTTTATGGTAGCTCTGCAGTTACTTTCACATGGTGGGATATTGACGATGTCAGATATTTCTTGTATCTTGTAACATCTGTTTCTTCTGATTCAGCTGATTGTAATTACAGTCAGAACTATATGCACCCCACTTAAGTATGTGAAAACAGCCAAAGCCTGACAGGCCTGTCGTGCTTAGTTGGTAAGCAGTGACACTACAATTGGTGTTTGGAGGAGGAGGGTTAGCAAATGGATAATTAAAGTGGCTGTTATACAAGCGCACATACTAAATGAACCATTTTAGCATAACGGTAAACAGGGGAGGAAGTAACAATGCAACAACATTTACAAAATTAACATTTTTTGACGGGCATCATATGGATTTTGGCAAGGCCACTTAAACAAATTCAGTATGAAAACAATTACACAGATAAACACTCATCCATATGTTTCGCAATGTTCATTAAAAAAGTGCTGACTGCATCCAGTGTAATAAAAAGGACACAAACAAACAGCAGAGTTTGAGTGGAAAAAGTCACAGAAAGAAAAACTGAAATATCCTAATAATTCCAACGTCTGCCATCTCAGCCCTGCTCGCCTTCACGAGGAAGCATCAACAACAACAGCAAAACATCAATGATAAAACATCATCAAATATTGAAAAATTGAATGTCTAACTTTTTTCCATTGCTAATTACCCCTGAGAGGCTGGTACACACGTGCTCTCAAAATGGATGCATGCAGCGTTATATACAGCACATTTATCAAGCATCAGGATGGAACATGAGGCAAAAAACAGTTATCCCCAAGGCAAGTGGGAAGTGAATGATGTTGAGCAAATCAGAAATTATGCTTTCCTCTTGGTGTACATTAGTAAGTCGGTGAGAGCGCGTTTGTGAGTCAAAGAGACACAGTGAGAGATAGTTTGTGTAAGAAGGAGGATGATGGCCACAGTGGAAGCTGTGTTTATATGTGTGTGCGTGTCTACATTTTTATCTAGAATGCCTTTGGAGAATTTGGGAAGTAATAAAAATATTTAAAACTTAATTTTGTAAATAAAAACAGATAGAAAGCAGCAAGAAGAGGGTAATAACTATGCAGCACGGTGAGAAAGAGTCAAAGATGAAACAACCTGCATGCAGACCAGAGAGCATAATATGGCTTCAGCAGGTCAACAGAGAAAAAAGTGGAAACACACTTACATACGTCAAATCTCATGTTACTGTGGCATCCTAAGCAGTGTATTTTGTACAGTTTGAATCCACTTAGCGAAGAGACGAAGTGCATTCAGGTGCAAAAATGCCTGATTCTGCATTTATCCTGCATTCATAATATCAGAAGCGTCATAAGCATTTTCACAAGTTCACAAAAAGAGCAGTAATTTTCTGTGACATTCCTGTTTGGGAGCAGCAGCTTTAGCAGCGTTTCAGAGACGCACAGAAGACAGCTCCGCGTTATTGCTGCTAATGGAGCCCATGGCCAACACAGAGATAATGTTGAGTAACGATTTCATTTTATGAGGGGAGCAGGAGAGCTGAAAATACTGAGTTATACTCATATTTTGATTAGAATCTGTTGTGAAAAGTGAAATAACACTATCTTGGCATTTACTGCACAAACATGACATGTATTCAGTCAGAGAAGTGTCAAAGTTGGTCTTCATGTCTTAATCTGTAGATGAGTAAATGAGATTTACAATACAATTCAGCTATTATCAGATTTTACATAAAAAGTATGGTTGTGTAACATTATGTCAAACAAATTTTAACTCATACAATTTTGGATGTGTTTTTCTAAAATGGGTGAACATTAACATTGCTGTGCTGCTGTCTCAGAAGACTGTACACTGTGGATCGTGCAGTTAAATAAGTTTGCACAGTAATATTGCAAAACATAAATACTATGAATGGGACAGTTGGAAAAACAAATAAACCACACAGCTTGTGGCTCAACAGGGTTGTGGTAAAATGAAAGTGCTGTGAAGTAGTCCTAAAACTTAGATGAAAAAAAGAGAGAGGGGCTGGAAATAAACAGAATTTTGGTCCAATCTTTTATGTTAAAACCATTTTGGATTCTACATCCATGACAGTAAGACTTCTAAACACCAACACCTGCATGCTAACATACTATACAATTAGGGGCAATTCTACTGTGTTTGGCATGTACTATAATGTTAACTATATTTAACATCATATTTTAGCATATTAGCATGCACAAACCTGCTACTTAGAAGTAAACAAAAAGTGCAATTAAGATTTGTGGGAATCAATTCTGCAAGTTTTTGCAACTACATACCTTGAGATGTAGCTTTACATGGGAACAATGAGAGAGCGAGTTCCTTCATTTCATTGAAATAATGCACCTGATGGTGAGCGAGGATGCTAATTTCGCCTAGCGCTTGGTGTCGGTCACAGCGTTTTCCGGCATGTCAAACAGACAGCATTTTCCGTGACCGACACCAAGCGCTAGGCGAAATTAGCATCCTCGCTCACCATCAGGTGCATTATTTCAATGAAATGAAGGAACTCGCTCTCTCATTGTTCCCATGTAAAGCTACAGGCCCCCAGGCAACACCAGTCTCGTGGTGTCGTTGAGCTCACTCGCACTTTCTGGACATATGAAGGAGCGAATTGGTGTTATAATATCAATTTGCAAAGTGCCATAAATGTGTAAGTGCAGCACTGAAATGGTATAGTGAAGCTTAAAGGCAGCATAGCAATGTTTTATTTGAAGAACAATTTAGAGCTGCACGGTAATTCTGTTTCAGCATCAACTTAGCGATGTGTGCATGCATTATGTCGCAGGACAAGTGATGTGAAGACAAATTAACTCAAACACATCATTCTACATCTTTTTTTGCTGCTTTATACTGGAAGAAAACCCCCATGGTTCTCATTTACATTGACGAATCTACATGATAGAACATAATTTACTCTAATTTAAGGGTTTTTGGGCTCACAGAGTTGCTTTTTGTTCTTTTTAACTATATGTACAGGACACAGAGGTTGCTAATATGCAGGTCCTGCACATGCACAGCAAAATTAGCGAAAAGCAGGAAGCACTGAAAAGGAAGATTTGGTTTAAAAAAAAAGAAAAAAGAAAGAAAAGTAACATCAGTGGTCAGGGCTGCACAATAAATGCATTAATCACGGTCATTATTCTGGCTTCCCACAAATAAATTAACATGATTGGCTGCAATATGGGCATTTAAAAATTTCCACTCATAGGAAACAGCCCATGTAGATAAAATCCTTTCAACTTGGGTAAATCTGACATCAGAACACCTTAATTCCCCCCTTTCAAAGTAATTTTGGGTCACACACCTGTCTGCATTAACTGAAAGGGGAGACTAGAGGCTTCTCTGCGCATAGTTGACCAGCTTCTCCCATATCTTGCATGTGAGACATTTGGGGGACATCAATAAATTGTAGTGTCTAACGATAAACAGATGTTTAACAATTGAGGCGTTTTAGGTACACTTTTATTGATATTTTGTAAGGCAAACCTTGGCACCAACACAGAATTCTTGCTCTACCTGTTCTATGATGGAAACAGTTGCCTTACCTCCGACAAAGCTACTGCTCGACGCATACTTAATGACTTGTGCAGCTTCTACTCTCTCGAAGACTTTTTATTAGGCTGTTAGAAGCACAAAAACTGCCACACTCAAACGGGGTATCTGAAATTTTAAAATGAACTACTTAATAATGACTAACTAAATAATATAAGTCAAATGGAAGTCCCTAAGTCAGATGGAAGTCAGAGTATCAACAAATGACATTGTAATTCATCCTGTAGGGTGGGATGTGTCTACCCATTTTTTAACAGCAATCCATCTAACTCTTGTCCTGACATTTCACCAAAAAAAAAAACTGACAGTGGCATTAGAGAAAACAGCAGAGGATCTCCAAAGTCAGTACATTTTATCCTCCTAAGACTATGAAGAGTGTACAAAATTTAATAGCAATCCATCGCTGCTGAAAGTGGTGGACTGACAGTAAGAAAGACAGACCCCCCAGAGTCATGCTACCACTGTGGCTAAAAATAACTTTGCGTGAGATGACTTAACAGAAGCGTGCCCGTTACAAAGTCACATTGTAATTTGTATATGGGCCTGAGGCTGTGAAATATATTTTGTACTTCTCACAGAAGGTTAATGTAAGTCAAGATGGCCATTGTTATAATTTTGGCTATACAATTTGGTTACGTCTCCTGTAACAATGCATGTGAACCTTTAAGAACTATTAGTTTAGCTTTAGTCAACCAAGATGCAGTGATCCAGGCTGAAGTCGGGGCTGTGTAGATAGTCCCCAAGCTGTCTGAACGTTCCTTTCCATTCATTTCTCAGTATAACTTCATTGCCTCTGAAGTAACAGAAGCCCAAATGGGTTTGCACATCAGAGAGCCACATATGGGAAGCGTTTGAGCATACAAGTGTCATGCAGAGTTTGTTGTGGTTGTCATTGACAAACGTCTGCTTGCAAGACTCGGGCTGTCAGTCGGGGGTGCACAAGGTAAGCCTCTCCCATCTGTCGAGCCACTAGCAGGTGGCCTGGATAATGATGTGGCGTAGCGTAGCTCAGCCGGGGCACCAGTCAACAGAGACAGGCAGTGGGACTTGATCAACTTTGGACTATTAAAATGATTTATACATGTGAGAGAAAGATATATGACTTCACCTTACGTGGGTAAATCGCTGACAAGGGGATGCTTGGTCATTGCAGTCAGATTGTGTTGAATTGTGCAAACCCTCATATTCATCCATCTCCAGTCTTGCTTGGGTTGACAAAATAGATGTTCTTTTCACACAGTGAAAGTCCAGTTTCTAAACTCTGACTTCAAGCAAACCACTCATCCTACCAGGTCCAGTGATGCTACTTTTATACAGATGCTGGTTTCTGATGGTGCATGATTTATACTTTATTAATCTGCATTAAATAACATTTCCTGAAGCATAAAATACATCTGAGAGGTGATGAGAAATTAGTGAGAGAGGAAATTTTAACTAGCTAATTAAAAAAAATGCATTCAGTTTTTAAACTTATATTAAATAAATATCTGATACTTAGGAGGGCAACTCATAGACTTCTGAAACATGACAAGGATTAATAACTAGGAATTATTTGCTATAATATTATTCCTCAATTATATTAGTAATATTATTCTAACAAGTTAAAGGTTTAGAAAATTAAAATAGAAGCATATTTTCGGAAGCACTTTAGATGTTTGCAAACTATTATTTAGAGAGCCTTCATGATCTTTATAATGAGGAAATCTTTTATTTTTTACTTGTTTGTAATAACCTGCATATGAACTAATGACAGAGTAGAAGTGCTGTCTACAAAAACCATTAACTTAACATACTAATTGGTCCAACTAATACAGTTCATTTTGTTTGCAACAGCTCATTAAAATTCTATCATTGGAGCAATAACAAAAACATAATTTTCACTTACAAGCCAACAATTTACAGGCATCCCTAATAAACTGTGGAAATCAGAAGCACAGTTTCCTTAAATAAGTCTGAGACTGACTCAGGTACCTTGGATAGTGACACAAAGCCATGCAGTTTTTCCCTCTCTGCAAAACCTTTGACATCTACAATTTGTTTTTACTCATTAACTGAAAATAAGTTCAGAGCATATTAATACAGGTATCAAAGTTATTAGCAATTAAATTCCAACTTTTCTACTTTGTTGCCCTGTAAAAACAACCAATTAACAGGAAATATGATACATGTGTGCGCAAGAATTGTGCAATTAATGTTCTCTATTTTCATTAGGATGAATAAATGAAGTAATTTATGCTCATACATTGAAATAAGTTCTCTTCACTCTAAGGTATTTACTACTTTCTTCTATAATGTATAAATTGCGCCAATGAATTAGACCAACCAGACTTGGTTGAACATATGCTGAAAGAAAAAATAAAACAGCCATGACTTGGCTGGTCTTCAGTGACTTTACTGGTGCCAACACATGGCAAGTTCAACATAGCAACAATCAAGGTATCGTATCAGAACCTAAGTATTCTAATATATCACACATTCCCTAAATAATGTTATTTAAATCATCAAGCTATCAGAAGTCCAATAAAACATCAAATTGCCAGGGCGCCCCGATAGCCTAAAGGTTATGTCACGTGACCCAAGTGCTAAGGCGTAGCGGCTGTCCCGGGTTCGATTCCGACCTCGGGCGTTTACAGCATGTCCTTCCCCACTCTCTCCCGTTTCTGACTCTAGCCACTGTCCTATCCAATAAAAATAAATCTTAAAAAAAACATTAAATTGCCATAGAGGTAAGTACTGACACATGTAAATTCTAATTAGGGATCGACCCCCATGGGTTTTTTCAGGGCCAATGCCGATGCAGATTATTGATAATCAAGAAAGGCCATTAACCAATGTAATGTTTTAACAGCATGTGATAGCAGGGAACCTGTCATTCAGAACTAGGCTTCTTCATTAATAAGGTGACGGTAACTGAATATGTAAAATAGAAATAGGAGTAATTAAATTACGAAGCTCTCCTCTGTTTATGTGGGATCGACTAACATTGATCAATTTGTCTCCTGCAGTCACGTCTGCTGTTCTTCTCTATTTTCTTAATCTTTTACTGTTATCACTTTAATTGTAAATTAAGGTCCATATCTTAAAGCATTATTAACTGCTGTTTTCCAGACTCTGTTTCAGGGTAATTTGTGGCTGCCTTCTAACTTAGCTGCTAGCCGTTAGCGCGGCATTAGCCACTGTGAGAGTAGCTAGTTTCCTGATTTGTGGCAACAGCTTGTGTTCACTTTTTGCAGTCTCTACATGAGAGACATTTCTGAGATGGCTACATCACACCTGAAGCAGTGCATTTCATTCATCAATAATTTACTGATACGATAATCGGAAAATGCCAAATATTGGCCACAATAATCGGCCAGGCAGATAATCGGTCTATACCTAATTATCATTAAATATGGCAACATGTGTTGGAACTCATTCTCTGATCTATAATTCTTAACATATTTTTATAGGAAATAGCAAATTAACCCAAGGAATGAAAGTAGTATTATTATTGTATGAATATCTATTAACTACTAAAACATACTTTGTGTTAAATATAACACATTCTAAATACAATATGTTATTGCATTTATAGTGTAATTCAATTCTGCACTCTATTCAGATTCCTTTAGCCTCTGCATTGAACACTATTGCTATGACACCAGGTCACAACTGCTATTATTAGGTTAGCTACCTTAAGCCCAACCATCCAAACTAGAACAAGCCATAAAATCCCAATTTGGCATATCCACACAAACTCAACAACAACTATCAACAGTCGACGTTACAACCCCAGTGGTCCCTCATGTTACACTGTCAACATCAGAAGTAACAGCTTCAGTCGCTGAGAAGCTACATTAGCATTAGTGACGGTTGACCGCACATATACAATTATCTACTCTCACTTTGCCAGCCCACTCTGTAGAACATAATGGTCTGTCTGCACCACACTATCATTCTGCTATAGGGGTAAAGAACGCTCTGTGAAGGGTGCGGCTTCGGTGTTCCTTCAAAATATTGACAGGTGGAATTGTTGTGTGGAACATTTGCGTGCAGGGTGACGAGCACTGCTAAAATGGATAATTCTTTATCAAACTCCAGAACACTGTCTAACTTGCAAGGACACATTTATTAGATTTTGCCTGATAAAAGAAAAAAAGAATCTTTGCAAGTTAGACAGTGAGGAAGTCTGATTAAACATTTTTGGATACATTCATCACTCTAGTACGCACCTGCGTCATTCCACAGATGTGTCAAGAGTTTCTTTGGTTAAAATGGATCATTCAGGGCTGCCATCTGCAATAAGCAGCCACAGGCCTATACCTACATCCAGTGAGTCAGTGCTGGGCGACATTTACCAATCAGATCAGAAGCAAATCAGAAATATATAGTTACAAGTGAGTGGGCAAATACACAAAAATACTGAAAAAAATCAGGTGTAAAAAGGCCCAAAACAGCTGCTACACAAGGGGTTAACTGAGGCGTTCCACACTGACCTTCAGCTAGAATAAACTCTCATCATATTTCAAGGAAATGAAGGGTTCTCAAACGAGACAAATTCTTACATAAAGTGAGAGGGGGCACACTCACACACATGCACACCATGTCTACTGTTTGCCACTTGATGCTCTTAGAGGATATCCTATGAGGATTGAGCTTGAGACCGTCTCAGACCCTCTGTTCGCCTCCTCGACATTCTCCACACGTGTGCACTCACACACACTTCAACAGACACACACAGAGTTTATCCCATGGGGATTATGACATGGAAAGTCCTAGACATGACACACACAC
>OMNN01027532.1:12521-24880 GCA_900302755.1 Chromis chromis
GGGGGGTAGGGTGGTGGTTGGGTGGTGGTGGTTGTGGTGGTGGTGACAGTGGCGGTGGTGGTGGCAGTGGCGGTGGTGGTGGTGGGGATCTAAGGCCATGTAGCCACGTCGATTGTGAACAGATGGGAGTTATGGGAGCATTAATGGCTTAGATAAGGAGGGTACAACCTTTTTCCTCAGGTAGGACACAAACATGTGAGTGCTGACCCAGCATCAGCCAAATGAGAACAATATTAATAATTACATTTACTTAAGAATCACTTAGTAATTATTTAGTAAAATAAACTTCTGTAATGTTTCAAACAAGTCCTTATTTTATGTATGTTCTGATTAGTTTTCACAAATTTCCCTAATGTATTTGTTTTTAAGACAATGACAAATGTATGTTTTATTGTTTGATCACCTCATCAATAAGTGGCACAAATGAGCATTTATGCTACTAAACAGTTGTCTCAAAATGTGCATTCACAAACACTGATTTGCTTTAAAGATGAATTTTGTTGAACTTCTCATGGCCTAAAACGTGTCTAATCAACCACATGGATCAGCTCTGACCAGACACACGGGTCAGGGCTGGAGTATAACTTGTTGTTAGTTGCTTTTTCATGTACTGTCTGGCCGCATTCTCAACCCGCGGTGACTTAATGTGACATCAGCTTGACACCCCCTCCCACCTCCGATGTACTTCAGCATGACCTGTGTAAAATAAACCCTGTACATTCATGCACACACCCACACACATACACACATGCACTGTAAACATTACAGACAGATGACATGTGATTACTGGAATGATAGTGTAGACTGAAGTCTACTGGGCCACTCAAGGTGGATTAAGGTGTCCATAAAAGAGAATGGGCGTCCTTGATAAATTTCAGAGAATAACAGAGGAGACGAGCAGCGGAGAATTGAGGGACGCAGTGAGAGTCTAGACAGGGAAATATCAGAACAAAGCTTTATTAGATAAGTTACATCATTTCATCCTAATTTCATGAACTAAACTTGAACTATACATCAAGGTTTGTTTTTCTCTTCAATTAAGTTTGCATGCAATTTAATTGAAGATATTGTTGCAGTGATAGTATCCTGACTGCATCTAACGTCTGTCTCACTGTCTGCCTGTTTCTGTGTGCCTCCACTCTCAGCATGCCTTTATCTGTGTTAAAATGCTCGCTGCTGTGTTCGTTGATGGTTGGGACAGTGTGTGCCTGTACGCTGAAGAATCATACTTTATGGATTGAGAAGGAAAACTGTACCCAGTGCGTGGCTGTCAACACTACTATTTGCAGCGGTTATTGCTTCACAAAGGTGACAATCACTTCACACTCTTACATTTTTAATGTAAACTCTTGGAATTTGGTACAGGATGCCAAAAATATTTACAACAAAGTGCATTATGAAGCATTGCTGATGTGATGATGTACATTATAAGAATATTGGAGGCGACAGTCTTGTAATCTGGATGGATGCAACTCATGCTAAAAGCTTAAACAATATCACACTGCTCTATTTGACCCTTTCACAGTCTCTAACGGGCCTGTTTTCTCTACTGCAGGACACCAATTTGAAAGGACGGTTTGGGAGGACTTTCTTGATCCAGCGTAGCTGTGTGCCTCTGTCCCTGGTGTACCGGGCTGCTCATATTCCCGGCTGCCCTCAGGATGTCAACTCACAGCTGTTTTATCCTGCGGCCAACTGTTGCAGTTGTAGGCGCTGCGACACACGCTTTCTCCATTGTGTTCACCCCAGCCGGATGTCCTATAATCAATGCTCCGTGACACTTGACAGAATGAAGAACCAGAATCAGCCTAATTTGGAAACCTGACAATATACTAATGCAGCCAATGCACAAACAAATAGCTAGATGGACCAGTGGTGCTTCTGCTTGTTGATGTCGTTGAGTACACTTCTGCTCATGAGCTGTTTGTGTTATGTTTTCCCTAATTTGCTTGGCAGTTGATATAGCAGTAGAGCCCTGTGCTGAGCATGCATCACCTTTGTGACTTGTATTAAATGAAATGACTCATAGAAATAAATGTGTGCATGAAATTAAGTCTAATTTCCGTGCTTCCTGATAGTTACAGCAGCGTTTGAGACATACTTTGACTCACAACCTCAGCGTGTTGCATCATGCTCTGACTCTTGAGTTTGCTGAGACAGTTTGCCCATCCCACTCCACAAAGAAAAGCTTTTCATTGGCCAAGATGTCAGGTCTGAAAGACACCAAGCTGTTGCATGAATTTCTTTTGCGCTTTCCATTCATTCATTCAGTCCTGCTGCAGTGCAAAGAAAGAAAGAGTTGACGGATGGACTTCTGTTACAGAAGCATAAGAGCAGCATTTTAAGGTGGGTTGTGCATGCTCTGGCTGTAATCATGCTTTATTTACATACTGCAGTGGCATCTTTTAGCTCAGTACTTTTGCTTTTCAGTAATTGTAACCAATCGGCCTATAAAGTAGCATGGCAGGTTTTTATAATGTGCAAAATTTGGTTTAAAATCTAAATAGTCTAATAAGATATTATATAAATAATTAATTACAGTATCTTTATTTGAGATTTAATCCGCTAAATGAGTGAATGTTTGTGATTGTAAAGCTCTGAGCTGAGGAGCTGGTTGAAAATGATTCCCTCACACAGTAGGCAGGTGTATCACTGGGTTGATTTTGGTGAGGTGATGACTGACCCTGGCTATGTTACTTGGCTGGCGGTGCAATGGGTGGAGAGTGATGTCGAATTTATCCTTGGATCTGCAGGGCTGGACTTGCCTCTATATATATAACCCTGAGCTTCTCTCTACTCTTGCCTTGCTCAGTGTCTCTCAGGGACTCTCAGCCTGCTCTCCCTCTGCGGCCTCCTCCTTTGTGCTGACCAACTTTTGCACCCAACAACAACCAAGAACCATGGCTCAGCAACAGCAGATTAGGTATGAATCTTTCCAAAAATAATATGCATGTTGCTGAAAGAGAAGAGTTGAAGTTGAGCATTCTTTGATAATCTAATTCCATGATTTTTTACATGGTAAAAACATGTAGTCTGCCATCTGTTGTTTCTCTCGATCTAGAAGCCTTAGGGTGTGTAACACTTTATGCGTATGTGTATGTTGTTTGATTTTCTCTGTCAACAAGTTATTTTTGGCTTACCAGAGGCAGTCACTCTACACTCAGTTCTGTTGCAAACCTAATGCTTCACATACAGTGAACACGTACGTTTTAAGAAGCATGATGAACTACTTTCTATGCAGATTATGCTGCTTTAGTTCAGTTTCAACAGGTTCTGTTAACTCGTCTGAAAGTGACCCACATATTTACTTATGTGTATGGTGAGAAAAGAAATTATTGCTATACACCTCCTGTGACTTGTCATTGTACAGCTTACCAGCCAAACTGATCAACGGAGGGATTGCAGGCATGGTAGGAGTCACCTGTGTGTTCCCAATCGACCTGGCCAAGACCCGACTGCAGAACCAGCGCAGCGGGCAGCAACTCTACAAGAACATGTACGAACTGCACCTGCCAAAACAAAGATAGATGTGTTAAAACCCTGCTGTTTAATCTTACTCAAAATAACACACAGTACATACAATAGCCTTTTGGCACCATGCGTCTTTGACAGTCTTTTCCTTATCACTTTTCAGTGACATATGTACAGTAAGCTGTCTGTCTGTCAATTAGGTATCAAGTTTGAAAAACTGATTCAGCAAATGCCTTTGCCCCCACCTTATAGGGGCCTTCAAGTGTCAAGATTACTAGTATTTACTGACAATTTATCTCTGCTATTTTGTGATAGCAGAGGTAAATTTAACATAGCAGAATATATATTTTCTGTGAAGCTAATCTGTTTATTGTTTTTTTTTTTTTCAGGATGGATTGCCTAATAAAGACAGTTAAATCTGAAGGCTACTTTGGCATGTACAGAGGTGAGACTTGACAGAATGTCCATACTTGCAGTTGTAATAAATGATTGCTGACCATAAATAAGACATACACAGGAGGAACATAGCCTACTTTTGCTACAGAAATCGGCAAAGGTGCACTGAGATATGTAATGTGGTTTGATTGCCTAATTATATTAAACTAATACATTTGTAATGTTGCCTGAACCAACCTGGACAATTTTTCATCTGCCTTCCAACGGAGATGCTGTGCTGCATCTCAGTGTTTGGATCAAATTCCATGTAAACCTGTGCATAAATGGTTCAGTGGGTCAGTGGTTTATCTTGGAATCTTGAAATATGTTGTGGATCACAGTGACCTACTGACTGGCTCTGTTGTTCTGTTAATGCACAGCTTGCAGTGAAATGTTGGCACAAACCATATCTCTATGATGCAGGGAGTGGAATTAATTTGATCTTCAAACATTTTGTTGTTGATAGATTTGTTATCTCCCTGTTTACTTTGTTTACTGCCACTGTACAACATTTCCTGTCAAACATGTTTGTCATGAGTGGGTCTTCTTGTTGCAGGTGCTGCTGTAAATCTTACCCTGGTAACTCCAGAGAAGGCCATCAAACTAGCTGCTAATGACTTCTTTCGCCACCAGTTGAGCAGAGATGGGTAAATAGCACTAGATAGAGAAGTCTGACTCCTACGTACATTATGCTCCAATGTCATTTTTGATTTCTTAACCCAGTGTGTATGTGTCCTCAGGGGTAAGTTGACGATTTTCAAGGAGATGTTGGCGGGATGTTGTGCAGGAATGTGTCAGGTCACCATCACCACACCCATGGAGATGCTCAAGATCCAGCTGCAGGATGCAGGCAGGCTAGGTAAGGCCATCTACAGATGTTTATGCTGTAATGCACTTTCTGTCCAGTCATTTCCTGTCACTTACAGGAAAACCAGCAGAACAGATAACCTGTGTCTTTGGAACGGTACATTTTCTGCCTCAGTAACAAAGGTTATGTTTTCTGAATCTGCCAGCCGCCCAGCAGAGGGTGATGCCTAGTGTGGTAACAACTCTGAAGATGGGAGGGACCAGTGCCGTTCTTAGCCGCTCCTATAACACCAGCCCTCAAGTCATGCGAGTGTCCGCCATACAGATCACCAGAGAGCTGCTGAGGACCAAAGGAATCACTGGACTGTACAGGGGACTTGGGGCCACACTGATGAGGTAAGACAGGATTTAATGTTGCCCTTACTGGACCAACTTTCTGTCTTTCTGTCCACTAACTATTCATGCAAACATGCTTGTTTTTTGTTTCAGGGACATCCCCTTCTCCGTTGTGTACTTCCCTCTTTTTGCACATCTGCACCAGTTCGGCCGGCATTCATCTGAAGACCCATCTGTGCCTTTCTATTGGTCCTTTATGTCTGGCTGCTTGGCTGGATCCATCGCTGCTGTGGCTGTGAGCCCATGTGATGGTGAGATCCCAAGTCTATGCAAATAGCTGGTTAATGTTTGGAGGACCAGGAAGTCGACACTAGTTGAATTTTAACAGAAAGTTTAAACAGTTTCACATGTTTTAGATAATCTTAACTAAAGTAGTCTTTGTGTGTGTTGCGCAGTGGTCAAGACAAGGCTACAATCCCTCAAAAAAGGAGCTAATGAGGAAACCTACAATGGAGTAGTGGACTGTGTCAGGTAATCACATCTTAATCATCATATTCCCACCAACACCACCAAGCATTGTGCCTTTCTCCTGACCAGGGGTGACATTGATAGTGTAGGTTTCATTCTAACCTTCTGCTCTTCTTTCCATTACAGAAAAATCCTGAAAAAAGAAGGTCCTGGAGCGTTCCTCAAGGGGGCCAGTTGCCGGGCCCTGGTTATTGCCCCACTCTTTGGCATTGCCCAGGTTGTGTACTTTGTTGGAGTTGGAGAGTTCCTGTTGGGGTATACTCCCTACAACATCTACTCTGCATAAATAAGCTGTTTCCAAGTCTTTCTGCCGGCTCATTAAATTACGGCAGCTATGCCCCGGGCGTAGCAATGGACTCAGCTCTCTGTCACTGTGTACCTTCTTTCTTGTTGGAGGTTTGGGGTAAAACGCTAGAGGGACCAGAGAGAGATGCCACGTTATTTCAAAATGGTTTCAAATTATGCCTTTAGCATGACTATCTCTTATCAAAGAGACTGAGAGAGAAGCTTATCTGTTTGTGGGCTTTGGCAGAGCTTATTGTAAGAAAGAGAGCTGCCTCTCTCACTGAGGGACTTGATTGTACATTGATCACCTTTTTGCTCAGAATAGACTTAACTGTACTCTTGTGGCCCCAAACTTTTCCCTCTGTTTTCGTTGAGCACCCCATATCACCAAAACTTGACTGTAATCCTAAGTTGCATATCCCTCCACCTGCCAGGTATCACCAAATCTGAATGGCAGAATACTGAAACTTTACTTGAATACCTTTTGTGCTGTTTTAAAGGGTTGCATGTAAAACAAAGGCATGGATGTTGATTCCAGTCTATGTATATACAGTATATTTGTTTTTAATGTAGATATCCTTTGGCAAATAACTTCTTCCACAAGATGATTTCCACATGCTGTCCTCTAAACAACCTGGATGGGAAAAGATCTGGAAAACAGATTGTTTAAGTGGTGAGAACTTGAAATGAATTAAATTGTTGGTCTGTCTAATCACCAGATCGCAATACTTGGATTCTGTGTGATATTACCTTGAGTTAAAAGGAGTGGTGATGATATCTGGAGATAAATTTTCACAAAAATGTGGCTGAAGTGATTTTTACTGTGCACTGTGAATCTCTTCAATGGCAGCCTACACAATTCTGATGATTCAAGCTTGAGCTCTGTGGCTAAATAGCTCAATGAGGCCTTCTGCAGTTGACTTTCGAGAACTGCCTTTTCATGGTAAATGAAATGGAAAGTGTTAGATTGTCACGAAGTAAAGCAATGGCAGACCAGACTTTATTGATGGATTAATGAAGCTTTTGGGACCAAGTCTTCTGAATAAGTGCAACATCTCCTACATGTCTATAGTTGTCTCGCTGGTCAGGTTTCTTGTCAGAGTTGCAGAAGCACACACCACTGTATCATGTTCAAAGCAGAACAGCGTGCAATGTTGGTCTCATCTGGAAAATGTAATGGCTCAAAACTCTTTCAATGCTTTTAACAATGTAAATATGTATCCTGTATATTTTTCACTTTTCCCAATCTGTGCAAGTTGACTCAAACTGAGAGCAGTTTTGATTTTTCAACACATTGAAAGTGTTCCAGCCAGTTGGGAAACATAATTATTATTTTTTTTAAGTTCATTTTGGAATTATGCATGTAAATACAGATTTCTAAATGGTGAATAAATATTTATAAATGCAGTGATTATTTGTGTTGTTTGTGGAATGCATATTAAAGTCTGTAACCACTCAGGCAGTAGGGCTGTTGGAAACAGGCAGCAGATTGACTGAATGCTTTTTTTCTGATGCAAGCTTGTAAGGTGTTACACTACTCCTCTACACAGGCATCACAGGCGTGGTTGGGTTTTGGCAGTAAAAGTGCTCATACTGCAGTGTTGGGGTAACTTTACACTGGGGAGTCCTGGAGCCTCTGACACATTGCATGCATAACTATTCCCATAACGAAATATTCAGCTGTCCTTAAAGCTCAAGTGCAGAAAGGTGAACCTCTGGCATGAACCTCATGCAACTAAACCTGGAAACGTACTTAATCACAGGGGATATCAGTGGTTTTCCTGGGGATCACTGATTCCTTCTAAATTTATACTTACAAGTACAGTATACGCTGCTACATTTAGAGATCCCTTTCTGTTCCAAGGAATTGAAAAGTATTTTTATCATCTCAACACTGCAAATTCTGTCATAGAATGCCATTTTCTCATAATTTCTGGTTGAAATATCAGTGTGTTTCTGTGACATTTGGCAAGATGTGGAGGCTGTTTTTCATTACTGGAAAGGACTGGAAGTTACTGGTATATTTTCAGGCAGCACCCAATGCAGCAAGCAGAATATGTGACTCAGGCCCCGTGTGAAATGGTGGACCGATACCACGAGATGTCTCAGATGCTAAGGGAATTCACAAGTATAAAAAAATCCCACATGCCGCGAAGCTTCTTGCCAGAATCAGAAGTGTATATGCAAAAATATTTTCATTAAAAACCAAAAAAAGCCAAAAGTGAAGTAAGAATCAAATCAATAATATAGACATATCTGTTCTTTTTGTGTCAGTTCCTGCAAAAGATTACCAGAATTCAATGTAACTGAAAATAACTACATCAGAACATGCAAATCTCTGTGATGGAAGAAAACACAGGGAAAGTCTGTAAAACCTTAAAACCTTTATTTGATCTTCAAACACCCATATTCCTGAGAAGCCTGGAATGGTATGAAAATAAATTAACACACAATCATCTATGAAAGGCTCGACTGTGCTTTTTTTTTTAGGTGTGGAGCGTGTTACATCTCCGGATTTGCTCAAACAAACGTAACTGAGGAATACAGCAACAGCTTCGAGGATTGAGTAGGAGTAAACTGTTGAATCTCCACTGAGCCTCTGAAGCGACAGCCTAGTGACTCTTCAGTGTCACTTCAGTCCTCAAAGTAAACACTGCCTACTGGCATCCCAATGTGGTAAGTAAGCTTTTGTTGTCTCCTCACTTGTGTCACATTACACTGAAATGAAAAAAACAAAGAAAGAAAGAAAAAATCCCAAAAAAGAGCAATATTGACCAGTGCTTTCGTCCAATATAGCGCGATCATTTGAACTTCATCAACATTAACATGATTGTTCTCAGTCCTCAGAATAGATCTTCTTTGCACCAAAAGGCTTTTGAAATAGTTGGCCACTTCAGCCCTTTTGGCTGAGAAGACACAGTGGACAGTGGAGTGACGCGCCCAAACAACAGCGGTGAGCCGAGCTAATATGTGCTACTCGTCGAATGCCTGTGACAGTTCCTTGCAGTCCAACTCTACAAACATATGTACACTTTTGCTACATTTAGTTGCTACGCTCAGACAGCCTGCAGCCCACCGGATGGCTGGTTATCAAAGAAAGGCACATTAAGAAGCTGTTTTAGCCGCGTGGATTTGCTTCGACCACAACACTGTCAAGATTACAACACTGTACAAACTACTGCAAACATCTGTCTACATACAGCATGTTAAATAGGAACTAACACATCAGCCACAAATAATGTACAACTACAAAAAAAAAATAAAAAAAATCCACACATATTTACATACTGGAGTCCTGACACTTGGAAAAGAACCATACAGAATTTACAGTGGCCTGATTTGACATGGATGAATGAAGTGACTCTAGGTTGGGTAAGTCTATCCAATTATCCGATCTACTGAAGTTAATGAAGTAAGAGAGACTATTTTTTTAAATTTTTTGTTGTAGGAGGTGTACTTTTAAGGCACAGAGGGGAAAAAAAGTGGGAACAGATCAAAGGCCTGCTATGGATATCCAAAGTTCACCGCCTCAGTGCCTATTCTCAGTTAACCGGCCAGTATATGTTTAGCCTGTAAACATGGCCACATGATCTGGGTCTTCTATACAGTCGACAGAGACTGAGGGGTACTCTCTTATGTAAGAGAGTGTATTTATCATCAGAGAAAGAGTAGGAAGTGGTATTCATGACACTGGGTCACACAGCCTGACAGATGAGGAACTTTCTTTTACAGACAAAAAGGGAATCTAAATTTGTAGTTTTTATAAATGCAAATCATTTATACTGACTTACACTGATAATTTTTACCCTCAGAGTGTAAAATTTTTGATTTGTAGATGTACTTTTACTACAGCTTCAGGTAGCTTTTTTTATTCTCACACACCAGCTTTGTTTGCAAAGCTTGGAAATGTAATCAATGCATGCATGACTTGTAGTAAAAGGACTATACAGTTGTCTAAAGAAACAATTTGACATACTTTATATCATGCTCAGTGCCTGTATAATAAATATAAAGCAACAAAATGTCAAACTATACCTTTACAACAACTGGATTTTTGTTGTAGAGAGCAACCTGTGCGGTTCGAGCAGTCCCCAGAGTGTGTGTGTATGTAGTTTATGTGTGTTAGTAAAAGTGCTGGGGTTGCATGATGGATGCATCTGAAACACTCACCAACCATTCCACCAGTGATTCCACCAATCAGGACTCACCTCGAGAAGCTAGAAAACGTTTTTGTTAGGCTGCGGTCTCATGTAACACAACATTGCTGTGTTTGTATGTCCATGAATGTCTATGTGTGTGTTTTCATTCTTGTGCGTCCAGATAAGCAAACTCAGCTGCTTTGGCCTCAGATTGCTCTCTGAGGCTTAAGTTTCCCACAGTCAAGGGGTCAGTGTCAAGGCTATGTGAAAAAGCATTGACACCACTGTGACAGTATGTGGGTTAAAATTTGTAGCCAAATGGCCATGAGGGAAAACTATTTGACAAGCTGTCAAGTAATTAGAAACTGTACTGTTCCCACTCAATATGTGAATCAGGATGTTATGAAAGGTGGATTATACTACTTAAATTGTGACTGGAGATAAATAAAGAACGATTCTAGGACGGAAATATTGGAGGATCAGGCCAGGAGAGGAGTTGAGCACCATAGTGAAAAGGAATTTTTTGAACATGTTCTGTTTCCTGGGTCCCTGCGTGGATGATGGACAGGAGTTGACATTTGAGCTGAAGTGCTGTATACAGGAGGAGGTGAAGGATCCAGCTTAAATGACCTCCCTGCTGTTGCGAATGGCACAGCAGAGCACCATACTGAAAATCATCCCGATGATCTGTTGAGAGGAAAACAGAAATGAAATCACTCTCAGTCACAACAGAGCGTGTGATTTCTGACTTTTTCTCCTCTCCTGACTCACCATGACTCCAGCGATGCCAATTCCCACATATCCAATGATGAAGAGTTTACTGTTGAAGAAGTCTTTGATGCCTGTCTCACAGTCCTGCAGGCCACAGATGAGAGGAGTCAAATGGTGTTTGGTTTAAGTGAATCAGGATGTTTTGTATTGTACCCGTGACTCATTCATTAGGCAACAAAGCAGCAGAGTTTAATTTCTGCCCTGAGCATGGAGCTGATGACGGATCTTACCTTAGTATCTGGTTCTGGATCGGAGCATGGACTTGCGATGGTTCCACAACAGTTCAGCTGAAAATGGAAAGAAAACATTAAAGGACAAAACATGTTATAAGCTGCGCTCTTTGAAGTAATGCTATTTTACATATGCAGTTTTTTTGTTACGTACTACTTTCTGGTAAGACATGATCAATGTGCCATTGTTGTTTTCATTGTAGGTCTTGGTGTAGAAGTTCTGGACATCTTCGATGATCTGCAAGGAGGAGGACGGGTGATAGACTGGGTGCCATTTGGGTGAACCATTCAAAAACATCATATCAACTACTTAAACAGTGAAATTATAAATGTACCTTGTCTTTGTTTAGGAATCCAAACACCCCTGCTGCCACCTCAGACCCAAAGATGATCAACAGACAGGCAAAGAACTGAAAAAAAAAACATCCAGTGTTTATATAAGTGTTTAATATGGGATAAAAGTGAACTTCAGACCAGTTTTTGCCAATGATTTGTGTGAATTTGTACTCACCGAACCCAGCAGGCATTGAGATTCTCTAACAGCTCCACAGCAGCCAAAGAAACCTACTAACATCACCAGACTGCCAGCACCAATTAGTATGTACACACCTGGGGAACAGAAAAAAACTTGCGGTAATGGTGATGGTAAACTAAAAGGTGCTTAAATAGGATCTTTAGTTATAAGGAAAACAACCATTAGAATATCACTTAGTTTGATAGATTGTACACATTAACATAAATAATATATATCAGCCTGTAAAGCTGGTGCAGTTACTTGGCTTCTTTGTGCTCAGCTTTTCCCAGCTCAATCATTTGGCAATTACTTTACCGAGTCACCAGAAGGCGGCAGCATAGAGCTGGGAATGAAAGTTGAAGCTGTCACTATACAGCGCTAAAAAAAGCCCAAGCAGCAGCAGACTGCTGAACTTTCATCTGATGTGCAGATCGCTCTGCACCTGGGCACGGTGGTTGCTAAGAAACTTATTCCTCTGACTTCCACCACAGCTTTGCACACTGGCTTAAGACTCCCAACATGTTACTACTGTGGAAATGTTGTAGAAATTGTTTGACAGACTTGAGTTTGGTTTGGGGCTTTTTTCTGTTTTTGTTCATATACCTTTTATATACACCGATCAGGCATAATATTATGACCACCTGCCTAATATTGTGTTGGTCATTCTTATATGGTCAAAAATGCTCTGAACCATTGGGCATGGACAAGAGGACCTCTCAGGGTGTCCTATGGGGTCTGGCACCAGGATGTTGGCAGTGGATCCTTTGGGTACTCTGGCTTGTGCAGTGGGGCCTCTGTCAATCAAACTTGTTCCACTGCATCCTGTTGATGCTTGATCAGAAT
>OMNN01027533.1:2739-17238 GCA_900302755.1 Chromis chromis
ACATCTCTGCTGAAGTAATACAAAAAGAAACTGAAGTGACTTCAGATATGAAAGTCTCCTCTCTCTCTCTCTCTCTCTCTTGCCATTCTGTAGAAGCCTTTAATACGGTACATTAATGGCATGCTTTATTGTTAATTGTAAAACATTACGACTGTAATTGGAAGGCGTCATAAAAATGCTACGCTAGTGAAATGAAATAATCTGAGTTTAAGTCTGTTGTGATAGAAAGGACACTGAGCGCCAGAAATGTAGGAGAAAAGTTTTCCTGACATTAGCAGCCACAGCAGTCTGCCTGTACAACTGACAACATGTCAATATTCTCTTACAGGATGATCGCTATCTGCAATTATTGATTACTCAAGACATTAGTTTAACGAAGTGAAATAATGACCTGTTAAACGCATGCAGATCAATTCAACACTAAAGCATATGATCATAAATAAACCACAAATCATAAATATGCATCACACTACATTGGGTAATAAAGTAGCTTGGAGCATGTAAGAGCATTGTGAATCTAAAAATAGGGAATGTCTGGAGAGTCTAACAGAAGCTTCATCTCATGCATCATTCTGGAAATGTACTCACCCTTTTGCCAGGAGGTCCTGGTACTCCAGCTTCACCAGATGGACCTGAAGGGCCCTAAAGCAGAGTAGACAGAACACTTAACTCCACTTCATAGAAATTGAGAGTGTTGTTACATATCTCTGCATTTCCAAAAAGTCATATCTATTTTTTACAGGATAGATATGATCAGGTTTTTGGTCTCTTTCAGACCCCTATCGCCAAATCCTCTCTATATTTACTTCAATGTAAGCATTATACATTTTGGTAAGACTAAATTTAAATTGCGCCGGAAACTGCAAAGCTGTTTGAAAATGGAACTGCTAGAAATCTGATCTCTATTTTTTCTCTTACTGCTACTTTTTCTAGATTTAAAATGATTGAAAAATGCCAGAACTAAAGGACTATTTAAACAAAATATTGCAAAATCTTAATATCCAGCATTCTCTGGTTGTTATACACATTTATGCATGAATCCTGCTCTATTCCTTAGCAGCACAATGTGACTGGCTGGCTTTTGGTTTGTATATTTAGATTTTTTTTCACAAGTTAAGATCATGTTAGACTTACAGGTTGTCCAGCCTCTCCATCATCTCCTTTGTCACCAGGTAAACCATCAAGACCCTAAACAAAACACACAAGTGAGCCACATGCAGCATCATTAAACTGTTCTCATACTGTGACACAGCTTGGATCATTTTATGGTACATCAAAATCTTTTTCTCTGACACAAAAATTATGTAAATGAAACATACAAAAGAGGAAACCAACTCTTATTGGTATTTACTTACACTCACAAACATAATTACTGATGCATATTCAATAAATGGAACAATATCCTGAACAGAAAGGCAGTGACTGAGGGAGAAATTCAGCACTTACAGCAGCACCAGGCTCACCAGGGGGACCAGGGTCTCCTGGGAAACCAACAGGACCCTGCAGACAGATCGAGACACTGAGAAGACTGAGCTGGACTCATACATGTGACACTCTGTCAACAACATTTCTGGCAGGAGACAGGTCGACTGAAAAATATGACACAATGATGCTGTCGATGACAGCTCTAATAATGCTTCAGTCATGGCTGCGTGCGTTTCAGTGCGGCTGACATACAGGGTTACCCTTGGGACCATCGTCTCCAGGGGGTCCACGGCCACCGGAGGGTCCAGCAGCACCTGGGGGGCCAGTTTCTCCCTTCTCGCCAGTCTCTCCTCTAGGGCCCTGAGGAAAAATACATACCAGTCTTGTCACCATGAAGACCACATTAAGGGACATTCACATCACTTTGACAGTAGCATACTAAATGTGGCACAAGACAAATGTGTTTCAAATCGGTCAGGCATCAAAACATGCATCAAACTGGACTGAAGAGGGAAACAATGGGGGAAAAGAGCTTTAGAAGTACATTTCAGATCATCTGTTGCAAAGTTTCAAATGAAAATCAGATTTCCGTCTAATGAATGATACACTCTCTATCTTTTTTTCGGTCTAGCAAAAGCACAAACAGTGTCTTAAAGCAATGGCTAGGACCCAAAGCGGCAGTTAAACCATAATTACAAGCCCAGAATCATTAGTTGGCCCAGCAGAGTTGAGAGCTTCTCTAGTCAATGCCAGCATGGCACCTTTGAAATTGACCTCAATGTGACGCGGAACTCTGAGTCTATCTGTCACTATAAACAGATACGAGGCAGCAGATGGATACGTCAATACAACCTGATGGACTCAAACTTGGTCTTACAAAAGCGATGGCTACTGATACCCTGGACTGATGGCACTCCTCTAATCTAAGATACAAAATCTATACAGACTTCTGCAGGCGAACGCAGAATGCTACATGTAGAAACAGATTTTATGTGTATAATGTGGATTGATGCAGGTGATGAACATGTAAAAAAACAAAACTGCATGTTGTTGTGATGCTTTTGTCACACAAAATAACTCCTGAGATATTCTGAGTTTTGCTGTAATACCAGCCTGCTACAGGATGTTAGATTAATGACACCACCAGCAGTGGAGGAGTCCAAATGTGGCTGAGGTAATTATCTGCTGAAAAGCCTTCAGGTTCCTAGCATTTCTGTGCATCTACCTAAAGTTATCTGAGGTAAAACACTCAGAGGTAGAACAGCCCCCACAGCTGAAGTGTCAAACAATAAACACAACTTAATTAGCTGCAGTCAAGAATATTGACAGAAAGATTGCTTAAACAGCCACAATTATATATGGGAGGAATTCTATGTGAAGGCACATTGCTGTCATCGTGGGCCATTCTACTAACCATGAATTTAAAGTATTGTTTACACATAGATAAATGATCAGTTCTCTTGTTTGTGAAAATAAAAACATGCTATCTGAAATGAGACAAGGAGCAGCATAGCATGACACTGTACTTACCCCAATACCAGGCTCTCCATGTGATCCTGGGTTGCCAGCCTCACCAGTTTCTCCCTGTGATGTCACAGTGAAAATGTGCATTAATGTGTGAAATGTCTATTACCACAATGCTATTTAACAAACCAGCATTGCCTGCTGACTAATTAGTGTATCCGCTGATACTTCAGTGTTTTTGGTTTGTGTCTTTCTACTGCATGACAGCGTCTCTCAAAGGTGGAAAGAAAACACTCCAAATAATGAACTTATGTTCATGCTAACATACCAAAGGAAATATAAGAAATGTATTTCTAGGAAAGGAAAAGTACTTTACAAGTGTATCAAAAGTCACCATTTGGTTCCTACCTTCTCACCAACACCTCCCATTGCTCCAATACCTCCAGGAGGACCTTGAGCACCCTGTGGACAAATCAGAGACACTTATGTAAGACAATCTGATCAAAGACATGTATTTCTGACAAACATTGTTTTTTAAATACTGAGTACAGCAAGAGCCTCACAGAGAAGAAAGAAAGCAAATACAAACTCACATTAGCTCCACTGGGACCCTGAGGACCTCTGGGACCAGGAGGACCAGGTGGACCCTGTCAGAAAGAGTGGAAACTGTGTTTAGGACAGTGTAGTGTTACATGATTTCTTGCAAATCTGTGATCTGCCTTACAATGAAAAATAAGTAAATACAAAATAATCACTGGGTGCAATAATATATCTTTTCCTTTTAGATAACCATATCTATCTTCCATTGTCAGTCTGCCCTTAAAGCTATTCCACATGACTGCTTCTTTTGCACTTCTGCTTAGATGATAAACCACATTTGTTGGCTCTGTGCAGTGACAATAAAGATGGATCTAATCTAAATGTAATCTGCAGTAGCCACAGTAAGTTGTAATGTGAGCAGCAGACATGTCAGAACCACTGCTTTAACTTACCACACATATAATAGTGTCTTTCTTTTGGGATAATGTCATCAAAACACAACAGCCATATGAGCTAGTTATTAAATGCAGCTTTTATCATGTTCAGAAACATTTCTCTAAGGACTCCTGGTAACTGGTCACTGAAGCAGTGTGTTACTTGCTGCTTCCTGACAGTGCCTCTAGCAGTGTGGCTGCAGACTGCAACCAGCTGAATACCCTTTGCCTCTCCCTCCCCTACCAAGCGTGTGGGAGAACCAAAATGTGAATAAGGCCTCTCTACAGCTAGTATTTGAAATAAAAACAAACAAACAAACACATAAAAAAATACGGGTAATGCAATATGGCAGATCCAAGCATTCTAAGGTAATGAAAACACAGTTTTCAGGTGATTATACAATAATGAAAACATACTTGCTGCAGTTCTGACAACAAAACCCTCAAAAAATCCAACACACGTGGATCTTTAAGGCCTCAGCCAAGTGCGTGACATTCAGATATGGCTGAGTTCATTGCAAAGTCCAGAACCAAAATATAACGATGTGAACACTGTCAGACACAGATAGAAGAAATACCAGCTGCACTGTCTGTTTGTTGTGCTTGAGCGCTAGTGTGAACTTAAGTCAGCAAATCAAAAACTCCTATACAATATCTAGACATAGAGTACCTGTTTGTTCTGACTACTCAACTCGTGCTAGTACTATATTGAGAGTGAAAAAGAATAGGTAGAAAAAAAACAACATAGTGCACAGAAACAAAACATGCAAAGTTTTCACCACTTGGAGTGTTCATGTCAATACATCGTCCACAAACAGGAAGATCTGCCATATAGCTGGAGGAGTTGCCAAAGTCAGCCACCAGCCAACACTTCAGAACAATCAGCACAATTTCCCACTTCACTGGGTTGTACGTGGAAACAATGTGAATCTCTGTAACACAGAAGAGTCACAGAAAGCGCTGCACTTACCATGGGTCCAACGTCTCCATTCTCTCCCTTCTCACCAGGAGGGCCAGGCAAACCCTGCGAACAAGACAAATATTCTTCAGAGCACAGAAAAAAAAAAAGGTTATGTGAGGCAGCACCTGAGACAAAACTGCACATTAGAAAATCCACTGACGGGAGCATAAATACATTCTTGCTGCTCATTAACAGGTACTTTCAGATGATGTGTATTGAATAGTTGGCTTTAGGATGCAATGTGATGGAGAATGCATTAATACAAGCAGAAGCCCTGGGTGTAAACACACAATTAGTCAAAAAGGAAACCTATTGTAATTAAAGGGTATGGGAGGCTTGGGTATAATCAGCCTGTGTAAATTGCAGGGTGGAAACTCCATCAATCTATGTCCACAGGAAAGTGAAAACAAAGGGGACAGCACAGGTTGACTAAAACAGTCTGAATACACCTTGGGAAGGTTTATCTGTAACAAAAAATGAATAAGCTCTCACATGCTATTGTAGCTCATTGTCTGTCTGCATAATTGCAGTTACTGTGTGTTGTGTTAGTTTAACTCCAATGATGGAGCATGCCTAATCAATAGGTGGGTGGAAAGCAGCGGTAATGATAAGTTACTGTAAACCCAAACTGACATGGATATCAATCACTGCAATAAAATATGTGTAGTTTCATTCCACTTCTCATGATTCACTGTACCTTTGCAATGATGAAGAAGGCTAATTTATAACTGATCCTGACTGGGACTTCAGTCACAGTAATAAAGCATGAGGCTTGGAAGAATGGGAAAATAAATTAAGCGTCAACTCATTTCCTGTATATTGTTTAGAAGTGATGGACGGTTGATCAATATTGGACTTGTTATGCTTGCTTGTAAAATATATGTTCTAATGAATGGGGAATTAAGGAAAATATAGGTGCATTATGAGTTAAATGAACACACAAACACAAATACACACAGGACTACTGTTTAGCACGCATCAGAGGAAATCAATAAATGCTTTGCTACATTTCCTTCTAGTTTCCACACTGGCCTTGAACTATAAGAACTCTGTTGCAATCAAATCTGATATTTACTCTCCTGTATGTCCCCATCTTAACCTCTTAATCTGAAGAGTTCATCCGCTCGGCAAAGAATGTAATATTCCACAGCAAACACAGCCCCAAACGATGGAAGGCTCTCAGAATGAAGCCATTCATCCCCCATAGTCAAAAATCATTAATGCTACAGATAATTGCATTGAAGTGCTGAGCTCGCAGCGGCTGCTGCCATCTATTGAAGGGCAGCTTAGCCAACATAATTAAAAGAGTGGAGATGGAGTGCATTATGCCCAATTAAAAGCCAATTGCACCTAATAACAATGTTATCTGGCCCTATTGACCAGCGGGGCTTCGCTCGAATTTCATCCTCACTGAGTCCTTGGATAATTGACTTTGAGATATTCTTAAGTGTTGCATTTCTTCATTCATTGCCACCAAAGCAAGTTTCGTCAACTTTTGCTCATTGACTTAAATGAGCCGATGTGCTGCCCTTTTGCTCTTGTTTCATTTTGTTGCAGAGGAAAGCAGAGCTTATCAGAGCCGCGTAGAATATAATGCTTACTCTTTATCTCAGTAGTACACAGTGCTTTGTGGAACAACATTCTCAACAGTTAACATATGAGTAAAAGCAAACCCAGAATATACACATTTAGTATGTTTAAGTAGAGCTACACATCATTTGCTGAACACCAGCGACAACTGTGAGATGCTAAAATATAACAGCACAAGAATAGCAATCATCAAGGCAGGTATACGACACAATACCACCTAGTAAATGCAATAGGCACAAAGGTTTTGGTAACCTTATCAAACATTAGGCACCTTAACTTTATTTGGTCATATAAGACAAGATAAGGTTCTATCTGCAAAACTCCTGAGTGGGGTTACTCTTAAAAACGGACATAATCTCATTTCAATACCAAACATTGGTGCTATACTTTGTGCACGAGTCCAAGGAAAATCAATAAACTACTGCCATTAAAAATAAAATAAATAGCCACACATCAGTGTGTGTATTGAGGTAGAAAATACAACTGCAGGCCAAGTATTGATAAAAGCCCTCAAATATCACTCTCCTCCATAACCTTTAATATGCAAGGCCCATGTTTTTGTTTATAGGGAGTCCTGGTGGCTAAAAAGGATATTTTTAAGGTCATGGGTTTGACACTCAGCAAAGCAAGAATATCCATTCTATTATTCATATCACTGTTTGAACAAAGTCCAGACTTCCTACCTGCCTCAGAGTCGCTGCCCCTTTGCTATAAACCCTCTATGAAATGCATGTGTGTTGTAATATGTTTATTATGAGACATATTTACAAAAGATGAATGGACTTTTACTATGCATTGATTAAAAGAGCTGATCAAATCCAGGCTACCACAGCAGCTGGTCTCTTATTTGGAGCTGCAGGGGAGTGGTTTACTGCATGATAATGATGCAGTGTGAGTGGAAAAACCAACAGCGGTCCCCCCTCTACCATTAACGCCACGGCAAAATGCCAAATGCAAAATGTTTGTAATGGTGATGGATTTTTAGCATTGTCAATGCTAAGGAAAGTCCTTGAGGGGGAAAAAGCATTATTTGCCCGGGAGCAATACAAAGTGCCATTAAGAGTCGAGGCTGCATTAATAAATTATGCTTTGTTTTGATGTAATGTAAATGATGCAAGGAAAGATGAAATGTTGTCGGTTTAAGGGGTGTGGAGGAAGTCGTTTTGCTCCTGATGATTCTGACAGAAGAAAAGTAATGTGTATTCCTATGAGTCGATGTTCAACGTGACCTGGTTGTCGTGTGCTCAGAGAATGAGATACAGAGAAGCAATATGTGTATCAAAGATGCATATTTACTGGAGACTTACCTGCAGTCCGATGGGTCCTGGTAGACCTGGGAATCCTCTGGGACCTTCATCTCCTTTCTGGCCAAACATTCCCTGCTGTCCTCTAGGTCCAGCCTCACCATCACTGCCCTGTGGGAGTTCAAAGTTCACATCATCTAAACACCTTCATTCTGATTCCCATAGTAGAGCTTCTGCATGTGCAACTCCACTGACACTTGTATCTGTGTTTTGTTTTTTTTCTCTTATGGGATTTTTCCTTGTGCTTCTTTTTTACTGTTAAGGCTTTTCAAGGTTATAGAGTATATCTAAGCTCACATGGTAGAGGGTGAGTCAATGCACACCTTCAAACACAGATTAGGATGGACAGTTACAGTACTTGAATGCCTTTTCTGAAGGTCATTTTATGGCTTTATGGTTTCATCTATCCATCAGAATTCCACTCCCACATATTCCTGTTCAGACTTGTGAGGATTTTTAAGTGGGCACCCTGGACAGATCAACCGTCTACGTCAGGGCTTACTTATAAGTAAACAATAAGCAGACATGAAGAGCGTAAAGTCAACCTGAATGGGCAAGCCTTTTTGATCATTTGAAGGAAAAGGCACTGCGGAACTTTAAACTTGAAACAAAAATGGACAAGCGTGAGGCAACTGTTGTAGCCACTGATAAACTGTGCAGCTGGGCTACCTGGGGAAACAGCATCCACCCTACCAAAGCTTCTCATCAGGAAAGGCCGGATACAGTACAGTATAGCCACAGGGTTATGGTAAACAGTGTATGTGGAAGATGCTGACTTCATCTGTGAAGTCAGAGGTGCACAGGGCAACAGAGGATAGAAAGGGGAGACTACGGGGAACGAGTGAAGTGCTGACAGATGAGGAGTTTTCAGTTCAAACGCATGTCAGCACTTGAAAGTGCTTGAGGAGCTCCTCGCTGAGCCCTGGGACATGTAGGCAGCCTCGGGCACTGGTACTGAATGCAGAACAGTTTAGAAGGAAATGCTAGGTGATTACAGGTAGCATGAGTGCAGCTTTGAGACAAAGACTCAGAGACAAGGTGGACTAAAGTTTGGAGAGACTTTAACCAACATCGGAAACAAATTCTGGATGGAGTGCTTTTGAACTCAATTGGTGGGTAATTTGTTATTCATTGTAACGCTGCATGCACAACTTGCACCGCAATTGTTGCTGATGCCGTCTTCATGCATGAAACAGTGCAATGGAGCCCTTAAGGCAGCAGTCCCCAACCACCGGGCCTCGGGCCGGTACCGGGCCGTGGGTCATTTGGTACCGGGCCATGGGTCATTTGGTACCGGGCCATGGGTCATTTGGTACCGGGCCGTGGGTCATTTGGTACCGGGCCACACAGAATTAAAAATGTTATTTTATTTCCGGTGGAGTCTGCAAGATGTTTTATTTTGAAAAATGACTAGATTGTCTTCCCGTCACTTCCGTCTGTGCTTGTTTCCCGCACTTGACTCGTCAATCTAACCCCCTGCGTCTCTGGGAGCTTCTTTGAAAAGAGGGAGAGACTCGAAAAAGTAAAAATATATTTAGCAGTAAAAAGTCATTTATTTAGGACTTTTTTTTTTATCAAAAAAAAAGTTGTTAAAAAAAATAATAAATGCATCGCAATCTGTAGAAAATTGTCTTGCTTGAAACCGGTCCGTGGTGCAAAAAAGGTTGCAGACCGCTGCCTTAAGGGAACTGGATGGAGGTGCCACAACATGGAAGAAAGCCTGTGAAAGTTATGGTCACCAAAATGCCAAAGCTAAATGGTCCAACACTGTTTAATGTTATATATTCGAGTGAAGTGGAATTTACATGACAGTCTTTATCAACATTACAAATATAAATTATTATTGTGAACTTAATTGTTCACTGTGGAAAAGTTGAAATTGTTGTTGTGCAGATCTAACAATCTAAGTCCATCATTGAAGTTGGAATTGATGGCGTCTGATTCCTGTTAATCAGCACATATGTAAAGTTGAATAAGCAGTGTAAGTCAATAAAAACAGTATTACATAAGGGAGCACGTATGTACAAAGCTAATATGTTTTTGTATTTTAAATATTTTCTGTAGAGTTCCCTATTGTATTCTGAAGAACACTTTCTGTCTTCTGAATTAAAGATCAAATGCTTTGTTAGGGGCTTTAATCACTAGAAGTAAGTGTGTATAACTTCTTGAACTTGAACTTGCTAACTATGAACGCGTGTTTTTTAACACTCCATAGTAACTTTTTTATTGATCTATTTGAAATTTGAATTATAGTTTGTGTAACTGCATGAAATACGATTCAGCATAACTACTATATGGTACCTATGGGTATAAAGTGTGCTTAGACCTGCAAACACCACACACATGCTCACTGAGGTGTAATTTATGACTCGTCTGAAGTGCATCTTACTGAACATATATTTAGACTGTCCATTAAATAAAGTGGCTATTGTTGGCTTTTTGTTTGTCTCGCATTGTGTAGAAACTAATTTTAAATCATCAAAATGTGTTTTCTCCTGAAAAGTGACATTTCAAAGATTGTTTTCATAAAACATTTAGTCTTGTTATTAGATAGCGCTGCATAAAAACACATTTGATTTGTAGGAAAGGACGTTTACCACATCCTGATGAAGATCAATACTTCCCTGCCATAGACTGTTTCATTACAAATGCTTGACCTTAGTTGCATCTTGAAGACAACAACACTGGTGACTGAGCTGCTGTAAATCTTGTTAAGCCTCAGCTGAAAAGGAAATTGGATCATTCATTTTCCCTACAAAAAAACTGTATTTCTCATGGTTTGAGAGGTGGGCTAGATACTAAAATCAAAAGTGCAAATAGCAGTGAGACTTGCTTTAAAAAAAAAAAAGATATAATGTTGAAACTACACAGCACGAGTCAGGACTCAGTCATGAAGATATGAATACACATGAGCAGACTGACTCACCAGGACAAACAACTGTTAAATAATTTGTTATTCAGCTTGGGTGCAATACCTGCACACAGAAATCTGTCTTACCAGGTCTATCCTAGCCCCCACAGAGCACTGCAAATGCAGAATTTTTGCTAGAATGGTTGTTAAGGCCTGATAATTCACAGCAATGAGCTGTTAGTTGCCCTCAGGCCATGAGCTATTGTAGAAACAGGACTTTCCCTGTTGTGTTAATGAGACGGACGAGTAGAGGATGTTCTGCTGCATACAAGGCAGTGTTTTCAGCTTGTCCTGGTGCCATATGAGGTAATACATGGAAATGATTGGCGATAAAGCATACTGCTGCGGGTTGTGAGACTATTTTGCTAATGGAAGGTCACAAGTCTAATTCCAGGAGTGACTTCCAAAGCAAAACAAATTCCAAATTTGTAATTGCAGAGTAATTAACTACAGGGTGCTAAATGCTTCCTTCTGAAGGACAAATTTGATGGAAAAAGTCTTTGTGGGGTACCCTGGAAATAAAAGTTGTGATTAAAATGAAATTTGTGTTAAATTTCTAAGATAAAAGGATGCAGATTTTAAAAATGAACAGAGACTGCTGCCAAAGGGTTTTGGAATGCACAGGCAACAGTAAAAAGCGATACTGCTTGCATAATGTGTCCCTGACCTGGCAGGAACAGTACTACATTTCTGTCCATCTGGGGATAGGAGTGTTTATTTAAATCAGGCTACCTTGTTGTAACAGGGGGCTCCAACCAAACACTATTACGAGCCAGCTGTCCAGTTTTCCAATCTATGTAAACACTCAAACAGCACAATTAACTGATTATCTTATTGTCAGCTAGAAGTGGTTAAGTAAAAATAAAACCTACATATGGAACACGTTGCTCTTATTGGACAATAGCTGAAAACAAACAGACAATAGGGTGAAGCTCTTCAGAAACAGACTTGATTCTGTCACATTACTAGACTGCAGGACTGTAGATGACTGGTTCAAAATCTCTGCCAGCAGGCGTTTGGGATAATTCAAATTCCTGATTTGAATGATTACCTTTGCTGCCTTCATGAGGCCTTGAATTGAAGTAAATACTTCAGACTTAATTTCTCATTTCATTGTTCTTACCCAAAAGCCACTATGCTAATCAGGGGCTGACATTAGGAGGGCAGCACTTGCATTTTGAAGGCATCAGAAATATTGGACGAAAAAGATTTTTAAAAATTCAGTATCTGCCAAATAAAGGTTGAAAGCCTTTTTGAAAAGGGAAAATAATATCTGGAGTGAATGTTTGTGTGAAAGGGTTACCAAGTGGGTTACCATTTGCAGCTCTGCTTTCATTTCATGCTTTATTCCTGAATATGACATCATTGCAAGTAAAAAAGTAACTCAGACTGCATGATAATATTTGACAGGGTTGACTAGAGAAAGTGCTACTCACGGCTGGACCAGGAGCTCCAACCACGCCTTGCAGACCGCTTGGGCCTGGTGGACCCTACAAACAGAAGAGACAGCGTTATGTGGTTTGACTATAAGCAGAAGCATAGACCTGCTGTCATCCTCAGTCTCCTTGAAGGCATGCATTTTTCTATTAGAAAGAAAAACTGAATCCAATCTTTTTTTTAAACTACCAAGCAAAGTAATCATTTAGTTAAACATACCCGGACCTCAGGTAGTATTTTGTATACTCCAGACTATTTATTCACCTCATCTGAAAAATCTGCAGCTGAGATTAGTGTTCTCTGCTTAATCAGCGTAGATCATAGCTTAAGACTCATTGCTTTACATGAAACTGTTAGATAATAGAAAGAGAATAAAAGCAGACTTACAAGTTCACCCTTGTCTCCTTTGCTTCCCTTCTGTCCAGGCCCACCAACTTCACCCTGCAGTGCAACACACACACACACAGCAGAGCTCACATCCTTCCTCCCCATCTTTAAAAAGATCTTGCCTCCCACCTTAAGTCAAAGTCCAATATCTTAAAGTGTCACCTTTACCATGATTAGGCAGTAAATATTTCTCAAGAGATTCTAATTTGATTGGCCCACAAAGACCTTGGGCGAGTGTTTGCAATTAATTGATTGGCTCCCTGTCTAACCCCATTGGCACAATGATTGACAAAATGGTGTGGTGGAAGACGTGACCAGGATTGGAGAGGTGTGATGGTTACAAATGTACAAAAAGAAATGCAGATCTGTGGTTGGGTGTATCAGCTGTGGATGTGAGATTTGCTGGCCTGTGGGTAAACAGGGTGAGTAAACAATTGGCTATTTCTGTGCATGTATTTGTTTATCTATTTGCATTTAGAAACATTTTAATGCTTTCAGAGCACGCTTATTTTGTTTACTGAATGCAACAATTTATTCTATCAGGGATGTTATTTTCTGGCATAACGAGCTAGACGCTAAGCAAAAAGCATGTCCGTTCATGTGTGGGATGTGCTGCATTTTCTATATATGTACTGTATATTAAGATGTGTGTTTGTATGACGGTGGAATACATGTTTATTGTGACAACAATGTAACAGCCTGAAACTAGTCATGGTGAGTGCCATATGTACTTATGACGACAGTAGTAAAAAAGTTAGAAGATACTAAGTGCATTTGACATCACATACATTTCTAAGGGCATTTTCCTTGATGTTATCAGAATCGTATTTTTGTGTTAAAGAAGACTTTGTAGTTGTTCTGATCTCACTAGGAAGGAGCTGATAGTTACAGATATCGAAGCAGAACTCGGAAGATATCTCCGTCTGCCGTTGTGCTTTTGCATTGAACCATCTAACTCTGAGGTGGATGTATAAATCAAGGATTCCTAGTGTTACAACTTTACTCTACCTTGTCACCGTCCTCGCCAGGGGGACCCTGTGGACCAGCTGGACCAGGAAGACCGACAGGACCTTGAATGCCATCACGGCCGGCAGGACCCATAGGACCTTTCTCCCCCTATGAATAACATTGCTCATGCTCATTAGAAGGTATTGCAAAAACTTGAACTTATAAAAGCATTTCACTGAGGGAATGTTCAACAGAAAAACTCACAGGACCCCCTTTTTCTCCAGCGGGGCCCGGTGGTCCTTGTGGGCCGTTACGTCCTGTCAGACCAATGGGACCTCCAGGGCCAGCAGCACCCCTCTCTCCAGTTGAACCCTGCCAGCAAACACCCATCAGTCACTAGTTCATTATGTGGACGATAAATAGAAAAGTCAGTTTCCTCTAGGAGAGGTAAGAACAGCTGAAAGCCACAGAGAATGTGATTTGTCTAATTTGAACCATGAAAAGTCCGACTTCATTCGAAAAGCTGTCTAAAAAGAAACTTTTGAAGACTACCACTTCCACTGAGTCTGGCCACAACAATGTGGAGAGTCCTAATTATAGTTGAATGAACAGGCTTCTTTATAGACATTAAAGTTGGCTGTTGTTTCCCTCTACACAAGGACACAGTTCACTAGACTTTAGAGAAAATGTGTTACTTTTTAAGCACACATTTGTAGATATAGAAAATAACCTTTTTATTTAATTTGTTTTTATTTTTTATCAACAAAAGTAATGTAAGCTATGAATAACAACAATGATCAAATCAAAATGTATAGCAGTTGACCGGGCTGACAGCCTCGAAACCTCACTAGGTTCAACTCTGAGCTGCTTTCTTCTGCCAAGGCCTTATGGAAAGTCTCTTTCTCACATCAGCGTGTCTTATTCTGCAGATCTTTACTATTCACAGGTGGGTGCTCATCACTGTGTAGGTGGTCCAAATCACATAAACTGTGACTGCATCTTTGATCAGTTGGTCATTATGACATCCTCCTACACAGGGAAGGTCTTAGGCTGCTTTCAAATGAAATAAAATGTGTGCGGACCAAAGCTTTACACACG
>OMNN01027533.1:20128-34842 GCA_900302755.1 Chromis chromis
GCACTGGATTCTCCACCAGAGAACATTTGTCTGTTACTTAATAAATGATGATATAGTCTAATTGGTAGGCATATTTATATTATTAATGCAATATGAGTCATTACACAAGCTTCAAAGGAAATGAAAAAGGAAAGAGACGACAAGGTTCAGAAGCCCTCCGTGGGTTTAGTCCATCTATCTCTGGCCCCTTGTCATCTCTTCAAGATCTCGGTCCTTGAAAAGTGATGCTTGTGCTGAATCATAGCAGCAGGAGGCTGAGACTGCATATGGAAAACACAGTTCACCAGAGGCAGTAAAGACTTTCATTATAATAACTAATTTACAGGCTCCTACAGAGCCAGGGGGTGCAGAGGCTGCCAAGCAGGCGCTCCACCTCCCTGGCATTCACATTTCACCATGGTGCATTAGAGGACTGGAAGGATCTTTCTTTGCTGGACACACAAAAAGTTATTTATTGGCTCCTGTATCGCCACTGTGCCTTCAGAACGGAGATGGAATGAAGAGTGTGTGTGTCTATGTGTGCACCTTTCTTTGCTTATCAAAAGGAGGAATATAAACTGTGTGTGTGCTTACTAGCAGATGAGCATGTGTTTACCTGAACTCTCTCAGCAAACAGAATGAGGTTTAGTTTTTGCTCATGTAACAGGTGTATATGCTCATGTGTGTGTGTGTGTGTGTTACTGTATGAGGTCAATTTAAGAGAGAGTGGGTGGATGTCTGTGTTTGCTCACAGTGTATGTGTGCTGCCATTATAAAAGGAAAACCATCCTTCTGCACACATGGGACAAACATAACGGTTGTAATAAGTCTAGGCAGTGCTGTCGTGTGCTCTCTTAATGGTCAGCCTTGAAATGAGCTTTAGCCACAGTCCCCCAGGCTGATCCTCAGTCAGCCTATAACAGCCAGCCGCTCTCACCTTGAACTTTTTCTCACTCACACCCACTCCTTTTGAGAATTTATTCGGGTTACTCAGCAGGGTAGGGTGCATGCCATGTATCCACTAAGTTGTGGGTCGGAATCAAAATCAAAAGGCTCTGTCTCATTCTTTGACTGAAAACAAAACTAGAGGATCTTCTACTAGTGTACCTCTAAGAAATACATGCTTCTAAAATGCATACTACAGCTCATTACACAGACATTTTATGAGTTAAATGCTTTGCCAAAGCCACATTAGCAACAACCTACAGATTTAAAATTGCTGATATTAACGATGATAAAATACGTCAATATTGTGTTTGGCTTAGTCCTCTCTATTCATTCTATGTAAGCCAGTTCTGCACTTTTCTAGTCTGGTCCACAGCCAAGCCTGACATTTGGTTTAACAGCAGGTTGTTAGCGTGGTAATTGGGTTTTGGAGCTAAATTCAGCTGGGTGCATGCTCAGGATGTGGGACGACACACCTCCATGTGGACATGTGAATATGTTTGCATGAGTGTGTAAATCTGTGTACAGTCAGTGTGTTACCATGGCCCCTGGAAGACCTCTAGTGCCTTGGAAGCCCCTCAGGCCGGCAGGTCCTGACTTCCCACCAGGACCCTGACCACCTGGGTCACCCTACAGAAGGAGACACAACATAATTCACTTAACAGACATTATTATCAGGTCATCATTAAACACAGAATTGCTTTAGGTGAAAAACAAAGAGGAGAGCTGAATCTGTGAGAATGGCAGAGAAAAGCAATTATGGTGATTGATCTGTTTGTAACATCTAAAATTATACCTGACTATGTTGGAATGGCAAGTGATTAAGAGGTAAAGGGGAAAAAGAATAGAGCTTCCAGTTTTTAACAAACAGCTATTTAGAATAAAGAAATAAAAGGGTAACAAACACCAAACAAAAGCAGCATGTGTGTTTTTTTGTTTGTTTGTTTGTTTTGTACCAATGTATTTCAAATTTCCTAAACACTATGAGACCAATATACAAGACTGCTATACCAGGAACTCTTGTTCACTTCTACAAAAAAAGTAATCTTTGGAAACCAGTCACTTTTAACACTAAAGGTGCCATTTTGTTGCAACAGAAATAGAAAAATGAAATCTTAAAGAGCTCTGAGAAGCATTTAAAAAAGTACAATGTGAAAGATTACATTTCAATAAAAATCCATGCCTGTTTAATCAAACAATATAATATACAGCAGTACTGGCCACAACTCAAAGTAGTTTTGGGCTGTACATATCTTGCCTGTTTTCATCCTATTAACAATATTACAAAACAAATCTGCTCCAGATCTCTTGGCAGATATTTTCGGCTGATATGGCCTGTCACATATATTTTGCACTGGCATATATGTTGTCCGAGATGCACTAATATGGAATATTTTTTCTTTCTTCTAAAGTACATAATGCGTGACGTATTTAGAAATGGTGTCAACACGTGGTTTGTCTACAGAGTGTGCATCAACCTCAGTCTTTAAAACGAGTACGTATCACAGCTGCACAGATGGTGCAAAGTCAAGCAGTGTCAACGTGGTAAGTTAGCCCACTAACTAGTTTGTGAAATACATTACTGGAAAGTTAATAGTTAATGACCTCATCATTTTCCCTTGTGGTTCTCTAACATATAGGAAAAAGGAGAGATGAGCCAAAAAAAAAACCTGTTGTAACAAATGTACAGTAAATACTCATGACTGGTGTCATTTGACAGACATCTAAAATGCATGCTCATTCACCTTTCCACCCTCTTTTCCAGCAGCTCCAGGTAGACCTTGCTCACCAGGTGGACCAGGGGAGCCTGGGTGTCCTCGTTCTCCACTTGGCCCTGTCTCTCCAGTTGGTCCCTATCAAGGACAACAGAGACACATTAAGGTCAATGTGCTTTAAAACGTATATAAATGCACCGTCCACATTGACCTCTGACCTTTTTCACCCACTTTGGACTAACTGAGTGGGAATCATCTGTAGTGTAGTCAGTATTTTGTACAAATAAGAGATCCTAAATAAAGGCAATTAGGAGTCTAAGATTTTCTGATGCATCTGATGCATCTTGGTTACAGTCTATGCAAACAGGTTTTGTCTTTTAGGATTAGCTATTGTTACAGGTTCATAGTTAAATTTCAGTATATCAGAATATCAATTCATGCACTACTGAGAAGGTGGAACCTAAACATAATTGTGTAGGTTGCTGTATGTGTACCTGTGGTCCAACCACTCCTCCAGGTCCCGGAGGTCCAGTCTTTCCTTGGAAGCCCTGCAGAGGAAAACAGACATATTATTGACTGTACACAGGCGGAGCGTCACAGATGTGTCATGTCTTCTTGTCCCTGTGCACTATGTAAATGGTTGGGGCATCCGTGCCTAATGTATCTGTATGCTGATGGCATAAGTGTGACACATTTTGCTGTGAGGATTTTGCAAAGTAACAATACATTTATTTTAGAAATGCTTTTAGATGGTGGTAAGTAGAAAGTAAGTACATTTATTGAGCATTTTCTTTTCATGCTATTTGTACTTTTATCTCTGGTGGAAGAATTTTACTGTTTGCTGCACTATATTTATAATATTTAAATATTTTTTCTTAAGTGACGTTTTCACTGTAGGACTTTAGTTTGTTTTTATATTGCAGTACTGTTGCTTTTACTGAAGTAAAGTATCAGAATGTTTCCTTTAGCATTGCTCTTAGAGATAAATAACAGACAAAATATGTTGTTTAGTTTTTGTAGTAAGTACTCCCAAACTTATTGTAGCTAAGATGCTATAGAATTTTGGTAGTAAACAGGTCCTTATAAAAGCCCAGCAATCACTTAATCAATAACATAACCAGTATGAGTTACTGTTCAAAGTCTCACATGTCAGGCTAAAAACAAAGGGGGACAGTATTTGAAGCTTTCTGTTTTAGCCCCAATGCTCTAAAAGAAGCACCCAGAAGAGCTCAGCCAGTTCCTTAGTTCAAAAAGATTTGCATTTAAAATACATTTTATTCCTCTGTGATGCTCGATTATTGTCCTTTTTAATGTTGCACTGTCTTACTTGTTTAGTTTTTGTAGCAAACAAGTAGTTATAAAAATACAAAAAGCATGGAATGCACAACTTGACTCAGCTGAGCTTAGTAAAATTCACTTGTACTTTAGCATTGTTCAATTAAGTCACAATACCTATCTGAGTGGCTGAAAGACAAGATGGCCAGGGTATAATGGCACGCATAATGCATTCAAGTGCAAAACTACCCACTCACCGTCTCTCCTCTCTGTCCAGGATGACCAGGCAACCCATCTTTCCCTGCTGGGCCCTGTGGGTGAAAAGGTGGACAGTTCATAAAAAATCAAGACATCAGACGTGTATTAATATTTGAAAAGCTTATGTGAGAAGTGTCAACATGGTTGTGGATGGTGGCAGCTCACAGACAGTCTGACAGCAGCTACTTACATTAGGGCCTTTGGGGCCGGGAAAACCGACAGGTCCCTGTGGTCCTTGAGGTCCCTTAGATGAGAAGGAAGCAAACGGAGTGAGTAAAAAGAAGAGTGGAAAAGAAACACCACATGGCACATGTAACTGGAATTTAATTGGATTTTAGCTGGCAAATCCAGCATTCTCACTATTTTAATGTCACTGTCGTAACATGTTTCATTATAAATGTGTATCATCTTAAGAAACAAAAGACAAATTATAGTTTCTTGATTGTTAATTTTAAATTAATTAGCTGATTAAATCAGCAGCTGCAGCCCTTCTGATTTAGATGTGACAAATAACTGCAATTCACAATCCACAATGCACCTGAGATACGACTGCTGTCACTAGCTCTGTGCACAAAACAAGAGGGACTGATGAAACGAAATCAAATACTAACTCGCTCTCCTGGCGGGCCGGGAGGTCCATCATTGCCTGAGGTGCCCTGAGGACAAAGAAAAGGCACAGAGACACATTGTGAACTTTGTCAAAACTGTCAGAGTGTGGAATGTGAATCAAATTTATGCAGACCCTGATACAGAATTTACATAGCAGTATATGCATATTTATCTGGCACACAAGAATTATCCTTAATACTATTTAGATATTTTCTTACACTTTTATATGGTTTACAACAGACACACAGACTTAGCTATGAGTAATACATTGTACAATATGTGACCTTCACATAGCAGATAAATGTTACATTCAAACTACTGATTTTGGTTATGTTATGTTTGCTTTATGCAAATTCTGTAAATAATCATACAAATATAGACACATGAGTTATCAACAGCCCCACTAGTATAATTTCAGATGGCCTTACCTTTGCACCAGGCTTTCCTGTTGGTCCTCTAGCACCACGCCCACCACGTGGACCCTATATTTATAGTACATAAAACAATACAGTAATCATTGGGTAAAGACAACAGCATGTTCAGTAATCTGTTAGAACATGAAAATAATCTCAATATCTTCTTCAAAAGACAAAAAGCATAAAACGCATGCACAACCACACAAAGGATGACATTTAAACACAATAAACCATTTGTGTGGAGGACTCAGGCTGAGTTGGCAGACAGATAAATTGCCTACCGTTGGGCCACGTTGCCCTCTAGGACCAGATTTGCCAGCAATTCCCTGGGAAACAAAAGCATTGATTTAGGACAAAATCATACTTTGTACCATCAGCCAGTACTTTGTAAAATCTCTCTACAGAAGTTTAAGCAAAGCCATTCTCTAAATACCAAATAGATTTGAACATCTGAGCATCTTTGGACAAAAATAAATCATCAGATTGCTGTGGTAAGTGGTTACCCACAGGCGCTTGACAGCTTGAACTACCTGTCAGTTCTAGCATGCTGGGGCCAGGCGTGGCTGCTTCTCAATGTCTGTCTGAGAGCGCAGACGAGCTTGTCTTGTCAGTAATAACCCCTATCATTCTTCAACCATCACTGTCTTCCCTTAATGTGTGACCCTTTACAACTGGACTACCGTTCACACAGCTGAATACAGTTGTCAGTCCCTCCCTCAAAGGCTAAATCTTTAAGGTAACCTTTTAGGGGAAGGTCCACATGACAAAGTAAGGCACATAAATGTATGGTGTTCAGAGATTGAAGCTAAAAATCTTGACTGGTCTGGACATAGCCCATCAACCTCATCCAGCACAATTAGAGTGAAATGAGATGACAGGCCTTATCGGTCCATGTCACTGATGATTATGTGAAAAAAAAAGCAGATCTCTAAAAGTGGATTTCAAAATTTAGTAAAAAGCCCTCACAGAGGAGTTAATGCTTTTCCAGCAGCAGGTTAATGCCAATGGCTGCAGTGTAGTTCAACTACAAACAGGGGTTTAAAACAGTGATGTCCCCATTGTACAACCACTGGCATTTTTGAGAGTCCTGAACAAACTTCAGTGCACATTCAGTTCTGTACAAGCAAAGTCTGGTGCATGGAATAAAGCCAATTGTGCACTTTGCAGTATTTCATAGGTACAAAGTAGATTTTAGATTTAATGCTGATCCAAACTTGCGGTGCCACAAGATCCACTGACTATGCTGTGTTTCAATATTTACACCATCCTCCCTTTAATCAGTTGGACAGCCCTCAGTGACTCCTTGTCTGTATGTCTGTCTTTCACTGAAGAGAAGATAATAAATTTTGTTCACCCTTGCTCCCTTCTCGCCATTTGCTCCAGGAAATCCAGGGAAGCCGTTGGAGCCCTGCAAGGCAAGTAGAGAAAAGTGTGAGAGAGCAAGAACAACTGAAAGGAGAAACACATGGAAGGTATGGAGAAGGACTAGAGTTGTGTCTGTCCAGTAACAACGTCACTGAGGACGAAAATTCCTTTTGCACTTCACTGACCAAGGCTAATAAGAAGAGAAACTGTGAAATCCTCACACACACAAAAGACTGAAATTCTAGCCAGCCAAGTGTCATCATCGGGCTACAGTTTATATTTTGTGGGTCCCTATAGAAAAATGAGCACCTTCTTTTTACGGCTTCAAAGGAGCCCAAAGGGAAAGTCTCCTCGTCACTTAGAGATTTTCTGACACATAGACAGACATAGGTGTTGTTAGGTTGTTAGCACAGTGAGAAAGCAAAATAGGAAGATAAAAAAGGCAGTGGGAGCAAATAAAGACAAAGGAAGGGGAAACAGCGGATCCCCTTTGATACCCATCAGCAATTTAGTTATTGGGCTTTTGCCGGCTGTGCTCTCTGATAGCGGTGATGGTGCCAGTCAAACAAATACTAGGAGGGCAATCACTGTTGGATGAATAACAGGAGTACCAAGCAGCTTACCAATACAGCTTCACTTTATGCAGAATTAGGATGCATAAATATATATCCAACCAATTTAAATGAAACATTTCATTGTGTCAGCTGCACACCAAGGTCATGTACACATCTCTGTGTTTTGAGTTTCACACCATCTCTGATGCAATGCACATCTTTAGTGCTCATTACTGCTCACATGCATATGTATATGAGGCATAATACTGTGCAGTATAGGCAAGGGCACCACAACAAGGTGGCGTGGACAGAATTGCAAGAAGTAAACAACCCAGCATTGTGGAGACAGCAGGAAAGGCAGATCTATGCCGCTTAATTTGTTTTTCACAGAGGTGCAGTTATGGTAAACTGAAAGGAGAGCTGGTACTGGACAAGCCTGACTTGCGCCACAGAGATAAGACAGTCCACTGAAGCTATTGCAAATGGCTCCGGAATTAACGGTGTGGGAAAGCTGTTAACAGAGAGTGATGGGGTGCAGCAGCCAAAAACACAGCCAGTGGAGGGATTCATGCACAGGCTGATTGAGGGGCATAAAGGCTGCTAACGGTCCAACACTTTGACCCTGAACCTGCTCGTAAGGACACTGTGACATTTTGTAACACCGACTTAATTCTATCTCACATAGTAACAAAAAATGATCTCTTCAATGTTATGAGACCTTTTAGGAAACAACGGACGTCAAAAAAGGTATCTTTAAAATGAGTTAGTCTATAAAAGCATCCAAGTTACCACTGACAGCTTCATATTTTGCTTGAAGTTAGAGTGGGTGTAACAAGTTTTGAATTCTAGATATCTCTTCCTTTTCTTTCTTCAGAAGAAAACTCTTCGAATGCACACTACAGAAAGGAAACAGAGGCACTATTCATGCTATGCCAAAGTCAGGATGCCCTCATTGTCTCTCCAAACAGAGTTTTTTGAATCATATACTGTCTAAAAAGAGGATCCTGGTATCTATAATGGGCAGCCTTTGCCTATAATTATTTATGGACACAAACAAAACAGTATCTTTTGTGTTTTTGCTGTGATTGTTTGTACTCTAATGGTAAAACAGCTATATTCAAAAGTAAAAAACTTAGGACAGATTACTGGAATTGATGGAATGAACCCCATTCTCATTGTACTTCTTTTGTATCTCCTCCACTCCTCTATTTGTCACAGTGTCTCATTAGCTTTGGGGCCATGCTCAGCTCACATTTTGCTGACATTCGCAGACAGAGCAGGAGACTTGCCTATCTGCATGTTGTGACAGTAGGTGTTTCTGACCCATGATATCAGTGCCAAGGTGTCAGTGCTGACAGCCACAGAGAGGAACCAGCTACAGCAGCACATCTTGATAGTGGTCAGCGCCACGGTGCAAGGAACGCCAGAATCTTAGATAACGGCTGGAGTTTAAAGAGGGAGGACAGCTGATGACTACAGCAGGTGACCATGCCAGTTAAGAGACACGGAGAGTGTGCAGTTGGTGTCGGCTTGGGTTTGTGTTTGTTTGTGTTAGTTGTGGATAGTCAGGACGAAACAAAACGAACAGGGCAGGGTATAGACAGGCGGTGTTATTATGAGAGTGTTAGAATGTTAGATGTTGTGTTATTCCCAATAACAAACACCAGATCTGAAAGAAACAATAGCAAAAGAAGAAACAAACAAACAAACAAAACACAAAAAAACACACACAAAGCAAAGAGTCGAAACTAAATGAGTAAGAATAAAAGAAGTTGGACATCAGAATGGTAGAAGTCTTGATAGTAAAGAATAGAACAAGCCACTAGAGGACACAAGCGAGAGAAGAATGCATAAATGAATTTTGTGTAAAGCCTATAGAGTGAATCAGCACATTTTGATGTTGGAGCAAGTTTAGATATTGATGGATGTTTATTAGCCAGACCTAGATGAAGGGTTAGAAAGTCAGTGAGAAAATCAGAACAGATAAAGATATATATTCACATATGTAAACGCAGGCACTACACATGTAGATTATGTACAAAGACAGACAGGAGAACTGCCACAAATGCAGATACAGAATAGAAACATAACAGTTTAACACTGGAAAACAGTATAGTGAGTAAATACAGAGATATTCCTTCAACCAGCCACACTGCTGTGTGGTCAACAGTCTCCAGGCTGAACTGACCCTGACCAAGACATTCAGCATTCAGCTGGCCCAGATCATTACCCTCCCACTGGAGCAGGGCCTTGTACAGTACGCATTTCACTGCATTGATCAAGATATTATGTTATTTACTCTCATCACCCACCTTGGGGCCTTGTCTTCCAGGGTACCCAGGCAATCCAGGGACTCCAAGTTTTCCCTAAAATGTAGCAAAAATACATGTTACATTTTCATTGAGCCACGAGAGAAACTATTAGAGAGTGCAGTAAAGTTCACAGAAGCATTGCAAAAAGCAATAAACTTATAACCATAAAGTTTTTCCTCTGGTGTGAGGAAAATTTGAATACCATGTTTATGAACATGACATCATCTGTACATCAGCTTTTCTGCTTTTCACCTAAGTGTGAGTTCCTTTTGGTCCATTTGTCAGATGGTGAATGGTCAATAAGAATTACATAAGATCTGATGTAACTCTTGCCTGTGCTTTTTGAATTAAGTCAAGTCATATATATTTATGTACGGATTTGAGAAAGAATCCAACACTTTTGACACTGGTGCTGGTAATATGAACTTTTACTGTGCTGGTAAACACATTCTGAGCAAGGATGAAGATGTCACCAAAATATGATATGTGCTGCTAATATGCAGTATTGTATGCAGAATCAGTTTAGTCTTTTCAGCACGATTTAGCGTGAGCCCATCTGCGTGCCTTTTAGTAAAATGAATAAAGTTACTTGTATCTAAATTTCTCTTGCCCAGGAATATTACTTTGTTTTCTATGATGTCACTTAGCTGCAAAACAGGTTGCACAGGCCCATCCGCTGTGGGAAAACAACACCTCAATCAAAACTATAATGCAGAACGAACAAACTATCATCTATCTTCAAAGACATTACTTTTATTTATTCTTGAATTAGAATTGTGAAAATCTTTAATACCAGTTTATTAGCGGGTGGATACTGCAGCACTATGAAGCAAGATCAAACCTCTGTGGGGAAATTTAGCAACATTTTTATTACATTTGTATAGTTTGTATACGGGTGGCTGTGGCTCAGGTGGTAGAGCGGGTTGTCCACTGATCACAAGGTTGGCGGTTCGATCCCCAGCTCCTCTACATGCCAAAGTGTCCTTGGGCAAGACACTGAACCTGAAATTGCTCCCAATGGTAGGCAGCTGGCATGGCAGCTCTGTCACCATTGGTGTGTGGATGTGTGTGTGAATGGGTGAATGAGAAACACATTGTAAAGAGCTTTGAGTACCACTAAGGTAGAAAGGTGCTATATAAGTGCAGACCATTTACCATTTATAAAATTACCGTATGCAATTCAGTACTCAATTTTTAGCCCAAATAAAGGCATTTCTCAACATGAAAATCCAACATTTTACATCTCAGTCCTTGCAGGAATTGATAATATACCTTCTCTCCAGCTGATCCCATGGGGCCAGCTTCTCCGTTGGGTCCGGACTTGCCTTTGGGACCTTCAGGGCCATCTTCCCCTCTGGATCCTAGTAAGCCGCCCTCACCCTGTATGTACAGAGAACAAATGTTGCAAATGTTTTGACCTGTCACTCTCTGCAACTGCAAGCATCCATTTTCTCTTTAGACATGATGATTTACCTTGTCACCCTTGAGGCCCATGTCACCTTTAAAGCCAGGAAATCCATCTTCTCCCTGGAAATTAAAGACAAAAATGTATAATTGTTTACAACGGAGAGTGTGAATGAGACACAGTTGATAAACTCTAGTAAAATATTCCACATCTAAATTGTCTAAATAGCAAAACAGAGTACTTGAGTGATTATTAAAGTGAAAAACCCTTGTGAAGGTTTACCATGGCAGTCTCAGTGTAATACTGAAATAAAGTTACACTCTCAAGACTATTAGGGCTTCTTTAGCCCTAATAGTCCTAAAGACTAATACTGACATCTAGTGGCCATTCTAATGAAGCATTTACACAGGATTTGAAGTGTTGCTTCCCTGTCTTTGTGTCTTTTTGTCTGTGTTGTGCTGCTGACACCTGGTGGTACAAGCCAAGAATGCAGTTTTCTTTTTTTTCCCCAGTCATTGTTTCTTGAAAGCTGTGTTGTGTTCTCTACATATTGTGAAATGATGCCAATGTTCTGACATATTGTGACGAATAAAACTCAACTAGATAATAAATAACATAACAGTTAAATATGATTAGCTTATGCCTTTTGTGTGACTTGGAAATGGTAAAATATTTGCTTAACTGCATTTTACACAAGACAGAAGTATCCAATGAAAGAGGTCTTTAACAAAATACTCAGTATTTTGCGGTTCATCTCTGAAGAGATTAAATTTCCTAACAATAGAGTTGGAAAATCTACAAAAAAGCTAGCAACAGGCTAAGTTCAACCGATGCAATCCAACAAAACAATGGTAACAGATCAATCTTCGGTGAAACTGCCTGACAAAACAGGCTCATTCTAGCTTAATGTTCCACAGTCCATTACAGCTCAGTGGCATGAGGACTTAACTGCCAGCCTGATGGGCCTCGAAGAGTTTTTCCACTTGCTGGTTTAAAAGGAAGCCTCATTTGAGAAGGGAATTACAACTCTGATGGGTCCATTCTTAGAGGAGTGACATCTGTCAACCGCGTTGAAGAAAAAGAAGAGGCTGGAGAGATGTTTACCTTTTCTCCTTTGTCACCTTTAAGGCCTCTAATTCCCTCAGCGCCCTGAGAAGAGTGGAAAATATAGTCAGAACAAAATTCAGGGAAAGCAGAATTTTACTGTGGCACTGTGTGACGTAGATAGCACTTACTTTCACACCACGAGGCCCAGGGTAACCAATGGATCCCATAGGACCAGGATGACCCTAAAAATTGACAAAAAAGGAAAAAGGGATATAAAGTGTTAGATTGGAGGATTCACTGACAAAAACATAACACATGAATAATCAAAGTGAATGGAAAATGGCTCCTAATGCTAAGTAGCTGGGATCAAACACTAGACAAATGCCAAACAGTAAAAACCTATTACTGTGAAATCAAAATGAGCACCGTCTTTGGAAACTGTTTTTTATATTTGACTATGTCTCATCCTGTAGTATCTTTTACAGTAATTACTAGAACAGGACAGGGAAGCTGAGACAAAACAAACAAACAAAAAACACATGGACTTAAACTAAACTAAAATGAATTATTTTACAGATACTTAGTAATATATATACATCAATAATTATACGTATGTAGTGCATCTACTGGAGTGTTTGTTGTATTTAAATACATGAGGTAATAACTAAAACTTTTTACAAAACCCATACAAGCTCTATAAATACACGATATAGTTTGTATTAGTGCCAGATCCTTGTATTTTACCACACAAGACTAAATGACTAGTCTAGCCAAGATGTGTATGTCAATGTTGTGTATTTCCACTCTGAGACTATTAACCTGATTGTATCTAAATTGTGTGGTTACATTAAACCTCACCCTTCTGGCACATTGTGTTGGCTAAATAAAAACTAAACAGAATCATCTGACAAAACTGCCAGGCCCATTGTTCTTCCTGGGTTGTAACACTTTTGATGAAGCTTTGAGAGCAACTGCAATTAGATACTTCACTGTAAAAATCCAAATTACCAACAAAATCACACGATACTTACAGCTGCTCCTTTCTCGCCTGCAGGACCCTCTTTGCCTGGGTGACCCTATAAAAGCAGTTAGAGAGATTTAACGGTTGATCATGTTGTCAGTTGGGATTTTGTCTGGATGACGGAAAAATGAAAAAGACATCAGACGTGTTTCTCACCGGAGGGCCGTCAGCACCAGCGAGACCAGCCAAGCCTTGTTTCCCTTGAGGTCCCTACAAAGAGAAAGCAATAAATAAATACAGGTGATAGATAGATAGATAGATAGATAGATAGATAGATAGATAGATAGATAGATAGATAGATAGATAGATAGATAGATAGATAGATAGATAGATAGATAGATAGATAGATAGATAGATAGAAAGTGTGTGTGAGTCTGTGTGTCCATCTTTATGTATGCTCGTGTCTTCAGAGAAGCAAGTAAAGGTCTATAGCTCAGCAGCAAATCTGCAGAATCACTTAGGAGGTCTTGAGTGAAACATTCACTTATTGCAGCAGCAGAGCAGTGGTGGAGGACTTAAGGGGTGACTGCATTCCCTCTGTACTTACTTTTTCACCAGGAGGCCCAATCGGACCTTGAGGACCAATAAGACCCTGAAAGACAAAGGAAACAGATCAGTAATGAGAACAGGCGGCCATATACAGGTAGACCTACATGGTATGAGGTACATTTTGGGTAAAAGAACATTTGGGGATGTGTATACCTACTTTTATGGCATACTATATTTCTAATTTGCCTGTTTGTAATGTAGTCACCCTTTGTACATTCAGCTGTGCAAAAGGAGGTTCATTACCTTCTACAGTCATTTTAAATCTTGAAGATTTCTTGACGATTTGACCCATGAATAATTAAAAAAAAAAAAAAGAAAAACAGTTAAAATAAGCTAGCTGTGTTATTTTTCATTGGGCCAATGCTTTCACTGGAAGACATCAACCTGCCTCTGGCCAGGTAGAACTGTAATGAACAAGTAATAATGCAGTCTGTATACCATCAGCATAGGTTCCTACTAATACTTTCCACAGGAATGACGCCACCCTGTTCAGGCTGTGAGCGTCAGCAGAACTGAAAACCTTACCTGGCAATGGTCATTTATCCCTGGCTAAAATATTGGAGGTACTGTTTTCTATTAAAGATGACCCAAAAATGGAATATTTGTCACTGTGCCACTAAATGGATCATGTAATTAGGTTAAGTGCTATCAAATGAGCACAATATGTCGAATCTCAGCAGGACAGAGAGGATGCATTTCTTATTTGTGGAGATACAATGGTAATGAAATCTTGTAAAGTCTTTGCTCTTCTTGGTGAGTTTTGTTTTAAAACTGCAGCACCTTAAGAAATGAAGGCTGGACAAGGTAAACGGAGCGAAAGAAGAGCAAAAGAAAAATAACTGTCTTGACTTATAGTGCTCCCTGTTGCACAGTGGATGAGGCAAAGAGGATGGAGCAGCAGAAGGACAGACAGGCAGGGAGCAAAAAGAGGAAGGGAGAGATCAAGAGACTGAGCAAGAAAGGAAACAGCGAGTGAGACAGTGATCAGAAAGGGTTTGAATAAAGAGATAGACAAAAACTTACATGTGGACCAGGCATACCCTGTTGCCCAGGAGGCCCTGGCTCTCCTTGTGGACCCTGCACAAAAGAAAAGAAGAGGCAATTCATATTTCCAGTCACTGCAATTGACACTGCAACTGATTTCATTGTATATTTTCTATTTTGTGCTAGGATTGTAACCACCAACTACTGAAAAATAGCAATTCAGATGATTTAGATTAATACAATCAAATACTACTATAATGTATATAAGGGCACAAAGGAG